>JBCNJP010011747.1:0-14996 GCA_039602395.1 Deinandra increscens subsp. villosa
TACACACCTTAGTGGGACTCATTAGTCGCAACTAAACACACATTATTGGGCCATCATTGGTCCTAAACACAACTTATTGGTTATATACACACCTTACTAGGACTTATTGGTTCTAACCGACCCTCATTGCCCTACTAAACACACCTTATTGGGCCATCATTGGTCCTAAACATAATTTATTGGTTATATACACACCTTAGTGGGACTCATTAGTCCCAACTAAACACACCATATTGGGCCATAATTGGTCGTAAACACAACTTATTGGTTATATAAACACCTTATTAGGACTTATTGGTTCTAACCGACCCTCATTGCCCTACTAAACACACCTTATTGGGCCATCATTGGTCCTAAACATAATTTATTGGTTATATACACACCTTAGTGGGACTCATTAGTCCCAACTAAACACACCATATTGGGCCATAATTGGTCGTAAACACAACTTATTCGTTATATAAACACCTTATTAGGACTCATTGGTGCCAACTAACCCTCATTGTCCCTAAACCCACTTTATTATCCCATCATTGGTCCTAATCACAACGTATTGGTTATATGCACACATTAGTGGGACTCATTGGTCCCAACTAAACACACCTTATTGGGCGATAATTGGTCGTAAACTCAACTTATTGGTTATATACATGCTTTATTGGGACTCATTGGTCCCAACGGACCCTCATTGCCCATAAACACACATTATTGGGCCATCATTGGTCCTAAACACAACTTATTGGTTATATAAGACACACCTTACTAGGACTTATTGGTCCCAACCGACCCTCATTGCCATACTAAACACACCTTATTGGGCCATCATTGGTCCTAAACACAACTTATTGGTTATATACAAACCTTAGTGGGACTCATTAGTCCCAACAAAACACACATTATTGGGCCATCATTGGTCATAAACACAACTTATTGGTTATATACACACCTTACTAGGAGTTATTGGTTCTAACCGACCCTCATTGCCCTACTAAACACACCTTATTGGGCCATCATTGGTCCTAAACATAATTTATTGGTTATATACACACCTTAGTGGGACTCATTAGTCCCAACTAAACACACCATATTGGGCCATAATTGGTCGTAAACACAACTTATTGGTTATATAAACACCTTATTAGGACTCATTGGTGCCAACTAACCCTCATCGTCCCTAAACCCAATTTATTGTGCCATCATTGGTCCTAAACACAACGTATTGGTTATAGGCACACATTAGTGGGACTCATTGGTCCTAACTAAACACACTTTATTGGGCCATAATTGGTCGTAAACACAACTTATTGGTTATATACACACTTTATCGGGACTCATTGGTCCCAACGGACCCTCATTGCCCTTAAACACACATTATTGGGCCATCATTGGTCTTAAACACAACTTATTGGTTATATAAGACACACCTTACTAGGACTTATTGGTCCCAACCGACCCTCATTGCCCTACTAAACACTCCTTATAGGGCCATCATTGGTCCTAAACACAACTTATTGGTTATATACACACCTTAGTGGGACTCATTAGTCCCAACTAAACACACATTATTGGGCCATCATTGGTCCTAAACACAAATTATTGGTAATATACACACCTTACTAGGACTTATTGGTTCTAACCGACCCTCATTGCCCTACTAAACACACCTTATTGGGCCATCATTGGTCCTAAACATAATTTATTGGTTATATACACACCTTAGTGGGACTCATTAGTCCCAACTAAACACACCATATTGGGCCATAATTGGTCGTAAACACAACTTATTGGTTATATAAACACCTTATTAGGACTCATTGGTGCCAACTAACCCTCATTGTCCCTAAACCCATTTTATTGTGCCATCATTGGTCCTAAACCCAACGTATTGGTTATATGCACACATTAGTGGGACTCATTGGTCCCAACTAAACACACCTTATTGGGCGATAATTGGTCGTAAACACAACTTATTGGTTATATACACACTTTATTGGGACTCATTGGTCCCAACGGACCCTCATTGTCCTTAAACACACATTATTGGACCATCATTGGTCCTAAACACAACTTATTGGTTATATAAGACACACCTTAATAGGACTTATTGGTCCCAACCGACCCTCATTGCCCTACTAAACACACCTTATTGGGCCATCATTGGTCCTAAACACAACTTATTGGTTATATACACACCTTAGTGGGACTCATTAGTCCCAACTAAACACACATTATTGGGCCATCATTGGTCCTAAACACAAATTATTGGTTATATACACACCTTACTAGGACTTATTGGTTCTAACAGACCCTCATTGCCCTACTAAACACACCTTATTGGGCCATCATTGGTCCTAAACATAATTTATTGGTTATATACACACCTTAGTGGGACTCATTAGTCCCAACTAAACACAACATATTGGGCCATAATCTATACTACTATATAATACATATGGATCAAAATGGCATTTTCGTAATTTAGGCGTCTTAAAATTAAGACGCGTATAACTCACCAAGCACAATGTACAACTCAAGCAAGCATATTATCGAACATCTCTTCAATTGATCCGAAGCCACATATTCTTGTCTTAAACCATTTGTTCATTTAGCCCTATTTCAAACACCATCTAAAGGGCCAGTGACACAGAAATCCTAAATGGTGAAAGCAAAAGAGAATCTCTTCTTTAAGAGATTTCTTCAGTTTCTTTTTGATATTCAAACTGTACGCAAAGATGAATTGGGAAAACTTTAATTTGAATTTTGGATCAGCTTTTCATATCTACACTCTCAAACTCTCCCACGTACTTCTCAATCTCTCTGTCTTCGCTTAAATTATTTGTGAGATGGCTCTCATTTGGAAATCTACCTCCTCTTCTGACCATCGTTCATTGCCGGAGTTCATCTACCGTCTTCATAAGGTACTTCTGATCTAATTCGATTAGGGGTTTTTAATCATTCGATTAGGTTTCTTTGTTCTAAGATCTCACATATGTGACGAAGAAGTCAGTGATGTCTCAAACTGCTGTCTCTCTTTAATCGTTTATGTTTCATCTTCCTCTTCTATATTCACATCTTCTCAAAGGAAACCCTTATCGCCTTACAAGTTGTTGTTCAGAGCCCTAACTCTCATCCTATCTCTCACCACGTTACGTTTTATTAGTGTTTTTCAAATCTATTGTTTACATGTATAATCTGTTCGAAATTCATATTCTATTACCTTACATTCATCCTCTGATTTGCACAGAGAAGTCGTATCCAAGAGTCATCTGCATCATGGAAGGTTAACTCATTTTCTTATGCTTTTTAAACTCTTCGACCTAAGTTTTGTTTCTTGATTATTAACTTACATTGATTCTTAAATCAGATATGGTTTTAAGATCAAAAGTTTGATGCAAGTACCAAAAATTCAAATTGGATTAGTAGTTGCATTTTGGGGATTCAGTTTTCTTAAGGTAAGTTTCTTTAATAGATTTCATAATTTAGTTGTCTCCTAAGGGCTTATTTTAGTTGTCTATATAAATCCATGAGTACTTTTATGCTAATCAATGTTTTCTTTTGAATCTTTGAAGTGGTGTTGTTTATTGCTTTCAAAGTTTTGATGACAGTTTAGAATCATATCTTCGTCAAATCTGTGCTGAATGGAGATTTATAATTGTAGTGAATCCTTCTTAGAACGTGTGTGTTATAACGTGTTCTTACTGAGCTATAATTTTTGTTCTTTTGTTCGATTTGGAGTTAGTTAGCCCTATCAATATTTCGGTTGTTGTAAAGAGCTAAAAGTTTCTGTTGATTTGCTTCTCTGTACATTCAGTGGACTGTGCAAGTAGGAGATGTGATGGTCTCCCCTAATTATAAGTGGGATCTTTGTATACCTAAAGTGGAGCTTCTATCATGAATTGATCCTATTGAATTTTCAAGGTGTTTTTTCGGTATTCAAAGATTTTATCACATGTTTTAGAAGAGAAGACCTAGAGCGTCTACCAACAATTTGTCATCATCCTTTGTTTTTTTCATTATTCAGTATTCAAAGATTTTATCACAGGTTTTACATGCTAATCTACATGTAATTTAGTTTTTTTACTATATTATAAAACGTGGAGTCAAAATTATGAGGTTTTCATTAAATTATTATTGTTGCAGAGATGCAAGCTATTCCATTTCCTTCAAATAGAGCATCTTTGTTGAGGACGTTTTCAATTTAACTGCTGAAAGGTTAGGATTCAAGTTTATGATATAAAAAAGTAAGTTGCTTGTTTAATATGCATATGATAGTTGCAATGCTACATATAAGTAATATGGGTTGTTCTTCGTGGACGTGTTCAAGGCTGAAACAAGGAAGTTGGCGTGTGTGGCGGATAGAGTATCTGCCAATGGTTCAGGCTAGGAATGACAGGTCTGTCTCGGGGCTGAGAACCTGAAGGATCAGGTCAAGGTGGGTGAAAAGCTCATTGCTGGGACTGTTTTTAGGTGTTATTAGGGCAAGTAAGTTTCTTTTTATGACACAATCTCTCCACTCTTTAGCTTGTCTATATACCTTTTTAATACTACTAATTAGAGCTGGCAATTTCAAACCCATTTGTTTATATTATTCCTGCTGGGTCTGAAGCTCAAAGTTTGATGACAAGATTAACACTGCAGCCTGATTTTAGAGAGCCTATTGCAAGTGAGTTTTTTGGGTCATCTAAACCTGAAAAAGAGGTGAGTTGGATTGGGTAGGGCAAGGGGCCGGTCAAGTTGATTTATAAATTATTGGACCAGATTTTATTGGACCAGATTTTTGGGAAGTAAGAACTTCTAATATTGATAGACGTTGACTTTTATGGTTAGAGTTTTTAGTTTCTTTACAAATCCTTTGTTAGTCCGAAAGTTGTAATTTCCATTTGTTTTTGTTAATAATATTTTAGCTTTTAGGAATATATATTGTAATGAAAGATAAAAGTAAAGAGTATTTTATAGCCCATTTAAAAATTCTATAGAAATTGAAGATACTAATTCTGTTTGCTAAGGTCAGTAGAAAATCTTCTCTCTGTGTAGTGCAGGCTGCTTACAAATGTTTTCATAAATTGTTGTATTTCTATGGGAGGATTCTGCTTATAGGGCTACTTTTATCTTTGTATTTGCTTCTCATATGTCATACTAATTTTTTTTCATAAATTAATTGATATATTATCTCATATATAGTTCAAGCGTTACCTGAAATTATTATAGGTTCAATATTGAGATGATTTTCATTTTTGTGGACATATTTAGTTTTAAAGTGGTTGCAATGACGTAATCTGGTCTCTACAGAAATGTATAAAAAAATAGCATGACAAAGTAATCTTAAGTCAAAATTGATTTGGTAAGAGACTGATCTGCAAGCACTTGTATTTATTTCATACTACAACATATACTTTTTAAGGAATGCACAGATTCATACTATCATATAATTGATTTTGTGAAATAGTCATTATTTATCTGTTCTCTTTGCTTTGTTAGTTGCTATCAAAATGGAAAAGAAGTGGATTTATACAGGTCTTAAAGAATTCCATCCGAGCACATATCAATGCATCGTCGGCAGGAATTCGATTGTTATTTTCCCGAGTTACTTTCTCTCTATTCGATTTTGCCTATATAATCCATCAATAAAGCGGTCATCTGAGAACGATTCGGTAAAATTGAGGTCAGTGCAAACGACTACCAAAGGAAGAATACGACGGCGTAAATGTATCACCCGGTAGCGTCGACTACATCAAAAAAGGTACCAAATATTTGTCTCTTTTAATTTTTCTTTACATATTAGGATTTTATGGACTTACATTTGATTTTGTGTACAAAATCTAGCTATACACCGACCATCTAAGTATGATTCAACCAACAATGAGTTTGATTCAAACGACTCAGGGAATCAAACACCGACAGCGTCGATTGCTTCAACTGCTTCAAGGGTAACAAATGTTTGTATGCTCATCTGTATTTCAGTGTTCATTTATAGGTTAAAACCTAAAATTATTCTAATGCTTGTATATTTGATGTATTTGGAGTGTAGAACTTTCGTGTGTGTTTAGCCTTTATTCCCAAATTTTATTCCCAAAGTGTTAGATGCAATTGATTGCAATGGATTATATGGATGTTAGATCTAAAGTTATAGTATGTTATTTCTATATTTTTCACAATTGTTTAAAATGGTCTATTTTTAAAAAAAAAATCTCACTATATCTGTTACAATGTATGATAAATTGTTTAAGAAGGATGTTTTATTTACGCACTGTTTGGTTGGGTTGAGTATATTGTTAGGTTTGCGGCCCATTTTTTATTTAAGTAATGATTAATCTGGTTCATTCATGTTTGTATTATCCATTTAAAGGTGAGATTTTGTATCTCCATATCCAGTAAGAGTTGATCTAGCATGCACAACCTATCTAATTACAAAGCCTAACATATATTGCATAATTTATGGAATCGGTTTGATCCTATGGTGTTTTAATCAGTTTATTTGAATTATATGTAGCTTTGTTGGCTTATTGTAATCAAATATAATTTGAACTACATTCAAGTTTAATATATTATTAGGGCTGGCAATTTTCACACGAATACGAAAACACGACACGAAACACGACAATATTAACAGGTTTCGTGTTTAGGCTTAACAGGTTTCGTGTCATTAACAGGTCGACCTGTTAAGACCTGTTAATTTTCGTGTCTTAACAGGTCGAAACCTGTTAACCTGTTAAGACACGTTTATATTTTAATAATATATATATTTTTTAAATAATATATTAAAGATATATTAGAATTAGATTATTAGGTGACGTCTCTCAAAATTGCATTCCATTTCTACCGTAACATATACTCATACATCTCTCAATTCTTAAACTCGTCAAAATACAGGTCATGTTCGTGTCTAAACAGGTTGAGTGAAACAAGTTTTATTGTGTCGACCGTCGATTAGTTAAAATTTCGTGTCTAAACAGGTCTTATCGTGTCGACCCGTTAAAATACAGGTCGTGTTCGTGTTTTGAAAACTAGACACGAAAAGTTTTCGTGTCGTGTTCGTGTTTGAGACCAATCGTGTCGTGTCTTATCGTGTCGTGTCTTAACAGTTCGTGTCTGACACGATTTGCCAGCCCTATATATTATGGAATCGGTTTGATCCTATGGTGTAATTTTGAATTTCATGTGGAATGGAAACATGGTAACATTCTGACTTGTGATATTGCTGATGATGATGTCATGTGACATTTTGACTTGTAATTTTTGTTTCTTATAATATTTTCTAACAATTTGACATGTGATTATTGCTAATGATGGCAGCACGTCACAAGGCTTATGGATAATGTTTAGCAGATGGGCTCAATTAGATGTTACTCTTTAGTGACACACAGTTTTACAATTCAGGTGAGCGTTATTTGGATTTTTGTATATTTTTGCTACTCTCAACACCTAGTTGAATGTTTAGGTAGTCACAAATTTTATATCTTGCAGTGGGTACTACAACAGTTTAGATGGTGACATTCGATTATAAGGAAGAGAACAGGTAACTTTTACTAAACTTCTTGGTAAATATGAATTCATACCTTTTCAAGATTTTCATATGAAACAATCTCTTTTGCATCCATTACCTTTGCTTTTGTAGGCACATCATACCACACACCAACCTAACAAAATTTGTTTGTTATATTTATAACTAAAATAAAATATTTGTCAAGTTAGATTAATAAATGGAATACCTTTTTATGGCTCATGAACATGGTCTGATTGTTTCCTTTCATTTTTATATGTGTGAAAAATCAGCAATAAATGTTGCAAACACTAAAATACCAATATATAAAGTATAAAGTGATACTATTAAATAAAATGTAAATATGAATTCATACATTTTCATGATTTTCAGCTGGAACACCCTCTTTTGCATCCATTACTATTGCTTTTTTAGGCACATCGTACCATACAACAAGCTAACATTTATTTTATATATATAACTAAAATCAAATAATTGACAACTTAGATTAATAAATAGAATACCTTTTTAGGGCTAGCATCATGAACATGTTCTGAGGGTTTACATCCATCTCTATATGGCTGCGAAATCAGCAACAAATGTTACAAACACTAAAAGTATCATTAACCCAAGTGTATAAAAAACTGTTTTAATACTAACCTCTACATCAGCTTTAGTTAACATAGGGAATTTTTCACAGCTTGAAACATTGGAATTTTATACTTCAAAAAACATAAATGATCTAACTTTAGCTTTGTTATATGTGTGGTTTGCAATGTGAAAGAAAAAAAAAGAACATAAAATCATTATAAGTGAGTAGTATGTATACCTCTGTTGAATACATCTTCAAGCACTTGTCAGTCTGTTAAAAAACATTAAAAATCTACACTGAGTTATATTATTTGTGGAATATGAATGTGAAGAACGAAATATCTTGCTAGGTATCCCGTCTACTGCATTGCTTCTTGTCTTTGATCCTATTCATCAAGTCTAGTTTTATTTGGTTTATTTCACTCTTGCTATTACAGTTCATGAAATTATGTCACACCTTGAATGTGAAGTCATAGAGTACAATGACCTCTATGTTTGCATGATTTGAGTTCTGATACTTTTTTCAATAATGGCTGGACAAAAATGACTAGAGGTTGCAATTTTGACCCGTTTACTATGAACATACCAGTTTTTTTTTTCTTTTCCTAACCCACCTGTTGTGCTACCTCTAGGAGGTGGACACATTTAATAGTATAATTACAGGTTTGCAGGAATCATGTAAAATTTGAATTTTGAATTTTGGCAGGCCGTTTGTAAAATTCGAATAGACATAACAATCTGAATTTATATGGATTTTCTCAAGTGATATTATGGTTCATGTGGCAGAACCCATTTAACATTTTGAAAGTCTTATCATATGTTTTGACATTGTATTAAGATTTTAAATCTTTAATTTGCTGCTGGCCTGCTGCTGTTCTTAATCTGAATATGTTTTTCTATATGAATCTCAATTAGATATCATATGTTTTGACATTGTTAGTGTTCTATTACTTGTATACTTGTTGTTGGCTGCAATTCTTAATAATTTTGTTACTTTTATACTTGCTGTTGGCTGCAATTCTTAATGAATCTGGTTGCGATTGTTTTAGATTTCTAATGTGTTTTATCTCATTTGTAAATCACACTGAGGGTTTGCAATATATAATGAAACTTAGGACTGTTGTTGTTCCTAATTTGCTAATGGCATGCTGCTGTTCATATAGTGACTAAGGCTGCTGTTCTAAATCTTTAATTTGCTGCTGTCCTGCTGCTGTTCATATAGTGACATTGTTTTAAGACCAAGATATTGACCCAATAAAGTAAGTTTTCTCATATTCTAATTAACTTTATCTTTGATGATCATTTTTGCTCGTATTTTATCTTTTACACAGATTGGTGGAGATAGTAATGCTTACACAGATGCTGATTTTGATGAGATTCGTGAAGAATGGTTGACCTACACTTGCAACTTCATTTACAGGGACGTGAAGTAGTAGTAGTGATCCAATATATATGCATGTAAACTTTGAACATTTTACTTTTGTCGTTGTGATCGAATTGCATGTATGAACATGAAATCGAATTATTTTCAGTTGCTATATGTATGAAATGCATTGTTTTGGTACACTAGCTATTTATGTATTTTGGTTTGTGAAATATGATTTAAAGGGAAATCAGTAATTTTAGAAAAAAAAAATATTTAAAAAAAACAATTAAAAGGCATGACACGCAAATTTGCGTGTCATAAACAGACGACACTAAAAATATTATAAATAAAAATATATTAAACACAGACGACACCCTAAGATGACGCGCATAATGGGTGTCAAGAATGGAGTGTCATAGATAGCGTGTCATTGTTCGCACGTCAAGAGCTTCTTGACACGCATTTTGCGCGTCAAGAAGCTTCTTGACCCCCGCATCCTTGACGCGCATTTGCGTGTCAAGAAGGCACTTTCTTGACGCGCAATGCACGTCAAGAATGCCAGTTTTTGTAGTAGTGATCATCCAACCGGGCCTCAGCCATATTTTTTCAATGATGGTTAATCATCACCAACGTCGGCCCAACGCTCGAGCGAACTGAGTACTAACTCGAAGAACTCTTCTCAACAGAAACCGTGAAATGGGGAAAGAAATGCTAATGAGAGATTATTTTAATGACGGTTGTGTGTATCCGGCAGAATCGTTCCATCAACGGGAGTACAATGGTTCCCACAAAGTAAATGATTTACAGCGGGAGTACAATGGGGAAAGAATCGCTCACTAATTTTAACAATAGTAAATGATTTACAGCGGGAGTACAATGGTTCCCACAAAGGAGTGATGCGAGAGGTCGGATTGGTTTTACTCTTTTGCAGAAGTGCACGGCAGCCCTTCGTATGATGGTGTACGGTACAACGGGCGATGGCTTCGAAGAGTATTTGAGGATGTCCGATCGGACACTAAGGTCATGGTTGCAAAAGTTTTCCAAAGGTATTATTTTTATATTGTTACTTCTATTATTTAAATTTCAATATTAATTTTAATTATTCATATTAGGTATCTTTAAGTTGTATCAAAAAAAAAATACGACGACCTACCGCAAG
Organism: Deinandra increscens subsp. villosa; assembly: GCA_039602395.1. Taxonomy (NCBI): domain Eukaryota; kingdom Viridiplantae; phylum Streptophyta; class Magnoliopsida; order Asterales; family Asteraceae; genus Deinandra; species Deinandra increscens. Next base: position 10,597 of record JBCNJP010011747.1, read on the forward strand.
CGACATCATGCAACTCTATGAGTTCTATGAAAACAAATGGGGTTTTCATGGAATGTTTAGTAGCATTGACTGCACACACAGGGAATGGAAGAACTGTACCAATAGTTGGAGGGCATAATTCACGCGTGGTGATCACGGTCATCCTACCATAATGTTTGAAGTTGTTGTGTCATGCGACATGTGGATTTGGCATCAATATTTTGGTGTTGCGGGGTCCAACAACGACATCAATGTCATGGATTGATCACCCATTTGGGATGATATCATAGAGGGGCGTGAGCCCGACTCGTCATTTGAAAAATGAGGTGTCACTTACAAATGTGGTTATTATTTGGTTGATGGGATTTATCCCGACTTTCGACTATTGTGAAAGGATTCACAACTCCCATTAGTGAGAGACGTAAAGTCTTCACCGAGGCTCAAACTGCCGCTATGAAGGATGTTGAACGCACCTTTGCAAGGTTAAAAATAAGTGGCACATCATTGCTCATCCCGCACGAATTTGGCACTAAGACAAGAGAGCCAACGTTATGCGTGCTGCTCTAATTGAAAGGGGCCGAATTGGAGATGACATACCCGTAAATTGACAAGGAAAAAAAATGGGCTAATCGTCAGGAAATACGAGATCGAAATATCCATAACCAACTTAAGGCGGATTTGATCGAGGATATCTACGAGCGTTCTTCTTGAATTATATATGTTTGATGTATTTTTGTTATTTCGTTATTTTAGTTTGAAATGTAATGTTTTATTTTTATGTTAAATAAAAATATTTAATTAGTATTTAAATTTAAAAAAAGTCAAAAAAAATTATAATAAAATAGTCTTCTACATCAAATTATCACACCATGTATACCACACTTGGTGTGGTAAAATGGAGTTATCCAGTCATCGCCTACGTGGCATGATAACACCACATGATAACACCATGTATACCACATACCTTATATGCAGGTCCATGTTACCGTCGCTTGCCAAAAAAAATTCATTCTTCTCTTCTCTTCAACTAATCCATCTATACCTATTGACATGGAGGGTCAAAGCTAAAAAAACACTTACGACGTTAAATACTTCTCTAAAAGGGTTTTGCCGGACGGAGGGTCACCGGACCCCCTTTAGGTCCGCCGATGCGTATCACCAACGTGTCGTTGAGTAATTGTATCACTGTGAGCCGCGAAGTTTATTTATTTATTTACCTATATCCTCTAGTCGTCAAGGTCATCTTCGGGGTCTAACCATTTTGTTACTTGATGTCGTTGTCCGTTCATATCTCCTATACTAGGTGAGTATTCATAGCCCATTTTCTTTTAATGTTTTGGGGTGCAACATGTACCATTATCAAACCAATGTTCTCTAAACATATATGCGACTCTATGACTGTTATGTGTGTTTTGGTATGTTAAATTGGTATGGATTATTGCGGTGGATGTATTTCTCGAACTGACTTGAACTTTAGACGTATATCATTAACTCACTGAGCCGGGGTTACAATAATGGATCTATTGGTGTGGCAACCCACCTGGCATGCCTGATTTGGCACTGGGTGATTGAAAGCCTAAATGTCGAGGGCTTGAGTGTGTCACTCATTATGTGCTTTGGTTCATTACTTTTTTTATCATATTTGATTACACCTACCTCATTGAATCACATGTTTTAATCTATATTAGTATATCAAACCTATGTTTACTCACCAACTATTCATAGTTGACCTTTATTTTGTACATGTTGCAGGTTTTGTTGTTTGATGATGATTACTTGTTGATGACACCTTAGGAAGCATGTGGACTTAGTGTGACCTAACTAAAAGAGTTAATTGTTATTCATTGTTCTATTGTACTCGATTTAATTATGTTTTATTTGAGTTTATGAAATGGGTTGATTAAGAATATCGCAACATTTTTTTTTGAACGGCAAAATTATATAAAAACGAGGGCGGGCTAGAAAAGGCTAACCCAACACCCCAACAACCACAAAAACAAGTTACAGTACAAGCATAGGGTTTTTCACCCACTCGGTCCAAGACATCTTCACCTTCTTACATCTATTAGCAAACCACAGAAAAGAACATGTAACAATCGAATCAAAAATAATATATTTCCTTAAATCGTTACCTTTAAAGATGGCTTCATTCTTAGCTTTCCAGAAAACCCACCAAAATGTGAATAAGATACTTTCCAACACCTGTTTTTTTGTTTCTTGAGCATATTAGCGAGCCAATCCAATCCAACGTCCGACCCGGATCACCCTCGAACGGGTTCGACCAATCAAGCCATATCATAAATTTTCTCCAAATACTCATAGCAAGCTCGCATCGACCAAATAAATGGTTAACATGTTCCATATCTATATTACAAAAAGGACACATGATAAATGGAATGTCAAACCCTTTATTACAAAGATTCACCCGAGTAGGTTTATTATCCAAACGAAGCCTCCACGCGAATATATTCACCTTTTTAGGTACCTTCTTATTCCACCTAGTACCAACATGAGTCGTTGGCAACACGTTTCTTTCTATACATTTTCTCACACCTTTAACTATAAACTCCTTATGGTTCTCAAAATCCCATTCCCAAACATCCACCCTATCAATCGAGTTGCACCCGTTCACAATGAATTAAGACCACCCAATTGATACTCTTCTAACCCTCCCCTAATGCCATGTCTCCACATGTGACAATCCGTCTTTTCAGGTCTTTTCCTGATTTAACCTAAACTTAAACTGATATGAATGTTGTGTGAACATTTATTTAAACTGTAGTAAATGTTGTATGAACATTTATGCAATTTATGCGATTGGCTTGTGTAGACTCTATTATCTAGGGTTTGTGTAACTATCATTTATACGAGCATACACTTGAGTCTAGACGTACGTTTTGAATTTTATGATTTTATGTAAATCATATTCTATGATTTCATGTGAACCTTTTGTCATTTTATGTGACAATTATACTTATGATTTTATGTGATATATATGTATATATGCATATGTTGTTCTATTATATTATGTGACAATTTGTCGCGTAACTACTTATGATTTTACGATTAAACATCGTTGGTTCCACGTAAAGTTTTCTATCATTTTATGTGAATTTACACGTATCGTTATGATTTGGATTCATCATTTTATGAGAACTCAAGACATATATTTATAAATTATATTTATTATTTAATGTGACGAAACAAGAATTATATATTTTTGTTTATAAACATCAGACGTTGGACATGTAATTGGGCGTACACTCGCATATTTATCGTAAAAAAAGTTATCCTCCGTTAACCCTGTTAGAGTTTATTAACGATTTGTAACCTTGAGGGATTAATCCCGCCAATCTAGAACTTGTACACTAAACAAACCTAGGGGATCTGTTCTGTATTACCAAAACTTAGATCCCTACTTTGAAAACCGGTGAGGGACTTATATTGCCAATTAACCATAGTGATTCTTAATTCTCATTCAAACTGGCGAACAATCCACTTCCGGTAACCGACACGCGTTAATGAACGATTCATGATTCTCGACGGTTTGGCAACCCTCCAGTCGGTCAGTCACGATGAGTCAATCATTGTAGTGTTGGAGATTCAATTGATCACTCTCACCACACCCCTCTCTCTCTCTCGTTCTCCCTTCTGTTTCGTCACAAACACCCCACCACCGTAACACAAGAAATTCCGGCCACTACACCTCTGAAACATCACCCTTCGACCACTGTTGGACGTCGTAAACCACCGCGAGACAGCCACGAACCATTGTGAAGCAACCGGTTCAAGTTTGGAGCTCGTGATCGAAGTCGGGTTCGAGTTTTCGAGTTCGCTTTTGACATCATAAACACATGAATCTCTCATCTTCTACTTGAGGTGTTTGGTAGAGTACACAAGACATGTTAGTTGCTACTAGCTGTTATTATCTATCTGGAATTGCTGTGCACCCAAAGGTGAGTTTCACGGCCCCATTTTACTGTTTTAATCCTTTTGGGGGAGATTAACATGCATGAACTATACAACTAAGATAATTAGACTTTTATATATCACTTGAAGTACTTGAAGCACAGATACAACAAAGTCCTTCCTATGGTACCGTTAATATTAATGAAGATAGCGGGAAATATATTGTAGTACTACTGGGTCTGACAAACCCCACCCGGGCCAGTCGCTCTGGCACGATTGGATATCGAACGGGTGTTATATTCGTCCTAAACACAACAAGGCAAACTGCATAAACTGTAAACAACTGTTAGCTTCGGTGACCATCAACGTGCGAAGTTTCATGTATATAGCCTAGCTAGCTATTTGATATATTTTAGTGATTATGCTCTTACAACTTGACTATTGTTGAATAGTCAATCTTAAACTCAACTTGACTATTGTTGAATAGTCAATCTTAAACTCAACTTGATTGT
>JBCNJP010011748.1:0-14994 GCA_039602395.1 Deinandra increscens subsp. villosa
TGTGACCGTATGTCATATTTGTACTAGTGAAGGATGGTACATTCCGAATGTGTATCGATTATCGTGAATTCAATAAGCATACCATTAAGAATCGATACCCATTACCTCGAATCGATGACCTTTTTGACCAACTTCAAGGAGCCAATTGTTTTTCAAAGACCGATCTTCGTTCTGGTTATCATCAGCTTCGTGTTTCAGAGGAAGATATACACAAAACCGCTTTTTGCACTCGTGACAGTCATTTTGAATTCACGGTTATGCCCTTCGGATTGACAAACGCACCTGCTGTATTCATGGATCTCATGAATTGTGTTTGTAAACCCTATCTTGACAAGTTCGTCATCGTCTTTATTGACGATATCCACATTTACTTTAAATCAAGGTCTGATCACGATACTCACCTACGTCAAATTTTGGAACTCTGGAAGAAAGAACAACTTTACGCCAAGTTCTCTAAATGTGAATTTTGGCTTAAGGAGGTTCAATTTTTAGGACACATTGTCAATGATAAAGGTATTCATGTTGATCCTGCCAAAATCCAAGCCATGAAAAGTTAGAGTACCCCCAAGTACCCCTACTGAAGTCCGTTTATTTCTTGGACTAGCAAGCAATTATCGACGTTTTATTTCAAACTTTTCCAAAATCACAGTTCTACTCACCGCCTTAACACAAAAAGACAAAATATTTGAGTGGGGTCCTACTCAGGAAGAGGCTTTTCAAAATCTCAAACAGAAGTTATGCGATGCTCCTATTTTAACTCTTCCTGATGGAAATGACGACTTTGTCGTTTACTGCGATGCCTCAAATCTAGGCCTCGGTTGTGTTCTAATGCAACGAGGAAAAGTGATCGCCAACGCATCAAGGCAACTTAAAATTCATGAAAAGAATTATACGACGCATGATCTCGAACTTGGTGCTGTTGTATTTGCCTTGAAAATTTGGAGACAATACCTTTATGGAACCAAATGCATGATCTATACTGATCACAAAAGCCTCCAACACATTTTCAATCAAAAGGTACTCAACATGCGCCAACGTCGTTGGGTTGAACTTCTAAACGACTATGACTGCAATATTCTCTACCACCCAGGTAAAGCAAATGTTGTGACCGATGCACTATGTCTTGTGGTGTTGAACTTCAACTAGAAACTAAATCCAATGGTCTCCTTTATTTCATGAATCGTCTCTGGATTCCTAATCGAGACGATCTTCGTACCACCATTATAAATGAGACTCATAAATCTCCTTATTCCATCCATCCCGGTGCAGATAAAATGTACCGGGATCTTCATACTCATTATTGGTGGCCTGGGATGAAGAAAGACATCGCACTCTTTGTAGCTAAATGTCTTACTTGCTTAAAAGTCAAAACCAAACACCAAAGACCGTTTGGTTTACTCGAACAACCAGAAATACCTGTCTGGAAATGGGAAACGATGGATTTCATCACTAAACTCCCGCGTACTTCTAGTGGACATGATAGCATTTGGGTCATTGTAGATCGTTTAACCAAATCTGCTCACTTTCTCGCTATTTGTGAAAATGATAGAGCCAAGAAATGAGCTCGTATTGATGTCAAATAGATCGTTTGTCATCACGGTACTCCTTTGAGCATCATATCAGATCGAGACGGCCGTTTTATTTCTCATTTTTGGCAATCTCTTCAATCTACCTTGGGAACTCGTTTGTGTTGGGTCCCTTGATGGGCTCTTTAACAATGTTGGCATAATTTGATTTAAACAAGATAAACAAGTTGCGGAAAGTAAATCATATTGGAAGACAAAAGTTCATAAAAAGGGTTATTTTGTATATCTCAAATGTAAATAATGGTTTACACGAGTTTATAGTATGACTATGTATCAACAGAAATAACTTTTCTATGGGAGTAATGTTGAAATTGCTTTGAGAAGATATTGAATTGTATGCTTGATGTCTTGCTTTGTTTGATGAAGTCAGCTTGCTATTTATAGGCAGATGTAGCAAGTTGTATTTGGATAAGGTGGTTGAGGACGGTTGATGTTGGAGTGTGTCAGAGTATATAGAGATAAATTGAAAACATTCAATTTATCTATTTTTTAACTGTCTTCAACTGCCTTCTTGATTAATGTCAAGTTGACATTCATTTTGTTTGTTCTCCACACAAAGACATAAATTGTTCTTCTCGTAATATTTATCTTTTGATAATCCAGAACTCCTTCTGGACTCTTCTTTGAAGACTTTTGATGCTTCCCATTAGAAGCTATCTATAGAAATGAGGATTTCTGTAGATTTTAGTCTGAATACAGAAATCATGCAGAAATTCGTAATTCATACAGACTTTTGTATCCTTTCTCTTCTAAGGATGTGTCTTATCTTTTTCTTCTAATACTTGACTGTTTTGTGTTACAATTACATTATGTTCTAACAATCTTCCCCTAAGTATTTGAATAAAATGAATAAAAAGAGAAAGTAATATTAAACTATAAATTTTGAAAGGACATCAGGATAAATGGAACTGTGAATACAGTTTTTAGGAAAGAAATCCAGTTACAGAGTCTTCTTTTACACGCAGTTTCTTGGGAAGGGGACTCCAACAGGCTTTGTGCAGTTCCTTTTGTAGCATTCTGTGTATCTTAAGTTCTTCTATTGTTTTGAGCATGAGTTCCTTTCTTCTTATAGTCTCAGGTTCAGTCTCTTTGTTTTCGTTTAGTAGGAATGCGATGAACTCTAGAGATGTATCAGAGTAAGCATGACACTGGCTCATTCTGAAGAACCTCTTCTGTGTATTATGATTTCTGAAGCAGATTCCTATTTCGCCAGTGCTTGGAATTACTTTGGATCATGTCCACTTTAATTCCGAGGGAAGTTCTTCATTTGCAGTTTGGATGGCAAGTTTCTTCAGATTTGTGTATATTGCTAGTTCATAGTCAACCAGAGCAAACCTATTGTATATTTTCTTTCCCGCCTCTTTGAGTCGATGTATTGCTCTTCTACTTTTGAGACTTGTTGAACCATTTTCTCTGAAGCTTTTAAGGAGGGACAAAATGTGCATTTCACTGAGTTGATCAAGATCTGCATCGGTGAATGTGTAGGGTTGACGATTGTTTGTAGTTGTCACACCCCCAATTTCCACAAACGGAGTATAACCGTGTGGAGTGTGATCCAGACCAGGATCCCAGACTTTAGTTACAACCAAACCATAACAGAGTTTATAGGCAAATCATAAAGTTTAAGTTACAGTCCAAAATAGTAAGTTTATCAGTTCAGCGGAAACATAAATAAAGTTTGTAGTTATGGTGTTACAAAACGATGAGTTTAAATATTTGAAACTCCGGGTTTTTCGAAAGGTATCCATGGGGAGTACTGCCGCCTCCGGCTGCTGTCCATGATCCACCTAACGACCTGAAAAGAAGTCAACAATCAAGTGTCAGCCAAGGCTGGTGAGTTCACTAAGCAGTCTACCCGTCACAAGTAGACCTAATGTTTATGAATAAAGACAGGTAAAACACAATCAATATCATAAGACCAGTAAAATTCCATATCGTAGGTAGCTAGCCTATAGTTATGTACACCTGAATTGTTCGTAACCGAAGCTGACAATGTTTTGATAGGAAATCCCTATGAACCTTGCCTTCCCGTGTCTTGAAGGATCACGGAGGGTAGGCTAACATTGGTCTCAGTCCGACCGCCAGTCGGGAGGGTGCATCCCGTGCACCGCTGAGCGGGGGTGTCAATCCCCAGTAGTACTACTCAATATTACCTCGCTATTGTATATTAACGGCTCGAATGTAAGGACTTTTTAGTAAATATGTAACACCCCAAAATTTTATGACTCAGATTATATACGTGTGCTATATTTGTTAAGTAGCTGAAATATATGTGATATAATATATATATATATATATACGTATAATAGAGGAACGTCACGATTCACGTATAAATATTCGGCACGACGATTCGAGGAAACGTCAAGAAAATATGGTAGATAACGTAAAATAAAGATCGTGGGCGCAGACGGATCTTAAATCCGAGTTATAACGAAGCGGGAAACCGCAAAATAGTAATTTAGGCCCGGTTTGTAATAATCATAATTAAGGCACGAATGTCACTAAAATAGCACCGAGGCGAAAGTAGAATATCAGGTATTGCTAAATACTTAATTTATAATCGTTATAAAATATATTTACATTGTTCGGCATAAAAACGGTAGAATCGGTAATCGTTGCTGTTACGCGATAGTAACCGGAACTAATTCGGTTAGCCGTTCAAGATTGTTTTAGTGACTCGGCAAGGCATAAATAATTATTATAATAATAATTAAGTATTTCAGTCAAGACGACGTATTCGGTTTATGAAACGGTCGTGATCACTACGCCGATTAAACACGACTTACTACCGCGTAATTAAATAAATAATTATCGGTTTGTATTTAACCGAATGATAAATATTACGATGAATATTTATTGGACTCCCGTAATATTTTAGATGTTCGGGAACTTTTATGAATCATTTATAAAATTATACGGGTACAAAATACGGGTATAATACCTACTCATTAATATTATACCATATTAATAGTATTACTTGTTCCTTACTCCTAAATCTCATATCTGTCGAAAGTTTTGATGCGATTCATCAACTAAAAGGATTAGTCATGTAGATACGTGTGTACTATCTCCTCAATTTATACTTGCTATATATACATGCATACACTCAAATCATAATACAAACTCACAATTCAAACATACACACATACGACAATTTTGAAAAGGAAATAGAAAAGAAAGAAGGAAAGAGAGAGAGAGAGAGTAAACGCCGTACTCCTCCCGTCCCTCCCCCTTACGAATTTCCGGCAACAAAACCGGCGACTGCAGCGGCGGTCTCCACCGGCCGAACCAGCGACCTCCTGCCGGCGCTGTCTCGACTTTTTCTCCGGCGACGTAGCAGAAACCGGCGACCTCTCTCTCGTTTTTGTCTCGACGGCCACCCTCCCTTCACGGCGAACACAGCCACCTCCTGTCCTCCTCCGACAAAGCAGCAGCGGCAGCCTCCGGCGAGAACCCAGACGAAGCAGTACAACCCCATGCTCCCTCGTCTTTCCGGCGAACTTGGAGGTGACCCTCCCCGTCACTCTCCGAGTAACAGAACCGACGACCACCTCGTCACTTTAAACCCCTGACCTCGCACCCCTCCACCTTCGTTTTCCGGCGACCCTGGTCCGATCCAAGACGAACCCCAGACGCTGTGCTCCGCTGCCGTCTGAGCCCCTGCCGTGATCTCCGACGAAGTTGTTGTGATATATATATAGTTCCAAGGTGGGTTGTCATTTTATGTGGGGTTGTTATTCGGTAATGTTCGGAGTGATATTCGGTGACAAGTGGTTGACGACGGGATGTGGCGGCAACGCCGGTGGACTGCCGGGATGGTGGAGATTGGTGACGGTGATTGACGATTGAAAACGGTAGTAGTAGGTAGTCGTAATTCGAGCTAGAAAAAGGGGCGACGAGTTAACCCGTCTTACACTTTCGGGCGACGTTTCGGTGGCGTAACGAGGTCCAAACGACAAACCGACAACGGGGAAATGCTCGTGGCGAAGAACTAGTCAGGAAGGACTATTTATTTGTTCAAATCGGACAAACTTTATTATTCGGTTATTCGGACTCGTTTCACGACCCGTCAAGAGGTAAACACGTTATATTTGTTATTATTACAAATATTTAAGTTAAAGTTTATATTAAATCATAATAAAACGGGATAAATAATATAAATATATATTTAAGACAAATAAATATATATATGATTATTAATCAGTTTTATTTAATAAAATTGATTAAAAGAATATATATTTAAATATTAAATATATATTAATATATATTTAATATAAGATTAACGATAATGATAAATTAATTATCGGATTAAGGTTTATGTTTAATATATATTTAAAACATATTAGAATATGTTAATATATATTTAAAAGTGTTAATATTAATATTAGGGTTTTCTAGACATTGTTCTGTCAAAACCAAGTAAACGGTAACGAACTAAGCTTTGAAATTTTAAAGCATGTTATAAAATGTTGTAACGAATAATACCCTAAGTTAATTTTGACTTTTGAATAAAAACGAGTTTTAATAAAGAAATGAGAATAACGGGAAATTAGGGTTTTGGAATATGATTACTTAATATAAAACAACCCGGAAGGTATAAGGACTTGGTTTTTGCTATGGAACTATGTTTATATATATAATAAGTATATATAAAGTTAAATTGGATAAATGATAAAGTATTCCAAATACCGAGTTAATCGGATATTTAGAAGTTCGCGCGGACCGGAAGGGTAGACACCTGTACACTGGGGTTTCTGGCAATAGCGGGGGTGTCGCCAGCCCATCTGGGCAATGGCATCCCAACACTGGGCGATCCCGGAGTGAGTGTCTACTTATAGGAATGCGCGTCTTCATAATTATCAATAAAAGATAAGGATAATGGCCTAAAGGGCATTTTGGTCATTTTGACCTTTAAAAGGAATAAACTTAATAACTAAGTATTATTAAGTTAATAAAGAGTTAAAATAAACATAGGAAGTGTTTATTATATTAAACCTTGCGTTAACGCCATATAATACGCGATTAGGTTTAATTGGAAGACATAGCGGAGGTTTTCTCTGAATTAACTGCTTAAGAGAATAAGGTGAGTTCTATGAGCCCACTTTTAAATGTTTTAAATGTTTTAATGTTTTCGGGCTGATATACATGCAATAATATATATTCAACTCTTTACTTGAAAAGTATTTGAGATGCCTTTACTTGTTTTGTGTTGATACACATACATGAAAATGTTATAATGCCTATAACTGTTTTAAGTTGTTATTATCTGTTATAAACTATTTTCGGGAAGGTTATAATAAACGGGTAATAAAGAAGTTAAACTTTTAAAGAAAAGTTTGAAAGGAAGAAAATGAGTTTTTAAGGATAAAGGAAATGACCCTTGGGGTTATTTTAAAGAAGTTTTAATCTAAGCAGAGATTGTCTGGTAAGAGGGGAATTGCAATTCGAGCAGTGGAAGTTAATCCACTGGAGTAACGACGGTTACTCAAGAGGCGGGGGGCGACGGCCACCCGAAGGGACTAAGCGTAGTCCCAGAGGTAGACAATGCTTAGTAGAAAGAGGTTTTGCTTATAATGTTTTGTATGACTTTCTTTATACAAGATGATTATTAGCAGGAAAGATGATTTAGAGTATTAAATGATTTTTAATACTGAAAGTTTAAATGTTACGTTTGATATAATCCTGTTATGTTTTATATTAAACAAAGAAGGGACCGTTAGGTCCAACTATTTGAAGTAACCTTTCGAGGTTAAAAGTTAAATGTTTTGGTATAATTCTGTTATGTTTTATACCTGGTAAATGTTTATAAAGAAGGGGTCGTTAGGCCCAAATGTTTGAGGGTAACCTTTCAAGGAAAGGTAAAAGTTTTAAATACTTAGAACTCACCAGCGTAAGCTGACCTTTAAAAGCATGTATGTCAGGTATCGGTGATGTTTAAAGTAGCAAGGGAAGGGCTCTAGCAAGGGCATATTAGATGGGCAAGCTATCAGTAAAGACTCGGTAGTAGACTGGCATAGCTATAGATAAGATCTAGTTATAGATTATGTTGTTATCTTCCTTACTGTTGTAACTTGTTATATATATAAATGAAAAGTTTTTAATTTCCGCTGCTTAGTTATCTCTGTTGTACCATGTGTTCATGAGTAAATCCGACACGTGACCCCTCCTGGAGCCAAGACTTGGAGTGGGCGTCACAAGTTGGTATCAGAGCCTTGGTTTAAGAGATTTAGATACTAGCACGGTATCTAGACTTAAACTAGGACTCTTGGAAAACAAAGTAAGGTAAGATAGGGAATGTAAATGTCAGTCAGGATAGTCATGCCCATAGGAAAAGTGTTGCACAAGGAACATAGGAGGTAGAACTTGGGGTATGCAAGTACGGAGAATACCCGATTGCAATTAGCTACTGCAATTTGGTATTTTACCCAAATGAACATATCATAGGTTCTAACTGTTATGTGGCCTAGTGCAGGGTAGGTTAATTGACAGTGAGATACGTGGTCAAACAACTGTATGAATGCCTAGAGGAAGGTAGTTTTAAAAGACCGGTTTTTAGAATTACCGGTAAAGAATGAAAGGAAAGGTACGGACACTAGGAATGACTGTGATGAGGATAACTGGGTTTTGAGCACATCATAATTATATAATTGTATAGCGCTTGCAATTATCTAATTATCATGAATTCAAAATTTAGAGACTTCACGTGTCACACCCCCAATTCCCACTAATGGAGTTTAACCGTGTGGGGTGTGAACCAGACCAGGACCCGAGTCATTAGTTACATTAAACATAAGTTGAGGGTTCAAAATGTAAATATATTTCCAAACGGGAAATATCAAACCAGAGTTAAAGTTTAGCGGAAGCACGTAAAAGTCAAGTTGCGCAAGCAAGCGCCCGATAAGTAAATACCAGTTCAAGTTGAAAAGATTTGAAAACCAATTCCCAAAATAAAAGGTTTTAGCCAACGTACGTGCCCAAAAATCAGATTCTCCTAGCGTCCTGCAAAGCATGCATAAGAGCAAGTGTCAACTAATGTTGGTGAGTTCACATAAGCACATAAGTATAACTAGTATAGTTATGCAGTACGAATACAACAGTTTTTATTCGTATATAAGCATGTATATTAACAGTACAATCCATATCGTAGGTAGCGAGCCTAAGTTCATGTCACTAAAACGTTCGCAACCGAAGCTGACCAATTAGTTGTAGGAATAATTCCTTACGTGGTTTGCCTTCCCCGTGTCTTCTCGATCACGGTAAGTTAGGCTGACATTGTCCTCAGTCCGACCGCCAGTCGGGTGGTGCATCTCGTGCCCGCTGAGTGGGGTTTGTCAGACCCCAGTAGTACTACCCAATATCCCCTCGCTATAAACTATTAACGGTTCGATAAGTAAGGACTTTCAAAGATAAGCATTTTACGTGAACATGTGATATATGTTGGATTTCTACTTTAATCATACATAAACGTTGTCGTGTTATCACCCTAACCCGGGTGTAACGTGTTTGCGTGTGTTATCGTCCAAAACCGGACGTAACGTAAAGGTTGTGAAACTCACCTTAGGGTGCGCTGCTACAATTTAGTAAGACTTCGAGTCTTGTGTAACTACCGAGCACCTATCGATTTTACATACGTAAGTGTGTGTTTGCACATGAGTAACATAGCCTAGACGACGGTTCAATTGACAAGTAAAACCATATGTGACGTAGGTGATATGTTTCAAAACGGGATAAAGATCGTTTTGTTCGAAAATAGTCATAGATGACATTTAATCGAGGACACAAAGATTTGCAAAAGAAATCAATGTGCTTATGTTATTCCAAATACTAGATGTAGAGATTATCGGGCAAATATATATTTATTCGTAAATATAAATATCGAGGCGTAGTCACAAGGGTGAAAAATAAAACGTCCACTATCTATACTACTATATAATACATATTGCCCCAATGGCATTTTTGTAATTTAAAAACGTCTTAAAATTAAGACGCGTATACATGATTAAGCAGCGTGTACAAGTGAGCAAAGCACCTTAGAAAAATCCCTTTCATCGGTTAGCTTTTTCTTCGCTTCAACCTCGCTTACCCAATGAGGCTGTAATTCAAAATCCATCTGAAATTCAGACTTGCAGGGACCTCTTTTTGGAAAAGCAACAAAGGGATGTCCTCTTTGAGAAGAGATTCTTCTCTCTTTTGATCTAAAAGTAGACGCTAATGTAAATTGGGTATTAGATTTGAATCGATTTATGCACATTGACGAGGGAATTTAGAATTTGATGAATCATTTCTTCTCTATAGTATTTCACTCTCCCTCTCTACGTTCTCAATTAAAAAACCCCTAGATCCCTGATTTTTATACCCTAAAGAAAGCACGTCTGAGTTTTGGGTATGGCTATGATGAAGGTTGAAGATTGAAGCAGAAGAACGCACGGTTGAGGGGTTGTTGAAGAATCGGTAACTGTTTTTAATTTTTTTCCCTATTTCGTACTTCATTAATGAATTTTATGTTTGATTTTGTTGTGTTCGAGGGTCTCTTAACGAATCTTGATTTTCATTCATTCAGAATCTTGATTTGATTTTGTTTAAGCGTTTTTAGACGAATCTCGATCCAAATCGTCTTCACTGAATCTCGAGCTGAAGTTCATATCGCCATTAACGAAGGTATTTCTTCAAAACTTTCACGCTTTAGAGATATAGGGGTTTTTGTTAAGTATTTTTAGATCCAAATTTAAAGTTTCGGGTTATTCTACAGGTACGATTAGGGCTCTTACATGGTGGGATACCCTATTCTTTACTTTGGGAATTTATTATAGCTGTTTGCATCATTTCTATCTAATTTATAGCCTTCTTTCACAATTTCTGTTATTTTTTGTCTGTATTGTTAATTATCTTGGTGATAGCAGATTATGTGAGATATTACAATGCAGAAGGATGGAACAAAGATCGAGTACAAAGTATGGAACCCCTTCAGCTCATCTATTAGTATTTGGTGTTTTTATTCTTATTTTGAGGTTTTATGATACATTGCTTGAACATCTTCATACGTATTTGGTGTTTTTGATTCTGTAATTATGTTTTGTTGGTTATGGATTGCTTATGGTTCTTCAATTAGGGACTTTGCGAGTTCACTACGAAATTTGTAATGGAACAACTTTTGGTTTGCTTTCTCTAAGTGAAAAGTTGAATCCATCCTTCATGCTATTAATGAACATAAATTTATTGGTAAAAGAAGAAAAATGTGGAACTGATTTGTGTATGAATTTAGTTGAGTGAACAAATGAGGTTGCTTCACCTGATGTTTTATGCTTACATAGTCATACGTTTATTTTTTTTACTGTATTGCACATTAATCACATGTTACTTCACGCCTTTTGAAGCCAGTTTTCCTTTTCTAATAGCAGGGATTTTGTTATATGGTGTAGGTGGGAGGATTAAGAGTGAGTTTTGAAGATTATGCTCTTTGTTTGTTTCCTACTGAACATGGATTTCAGTGTTTTAAGGGAGCAAGACTTCATGTTGCAAGTTACATTTTTACCAACTGATATGTACTTTAAGATAGGTTAAATTTTTACTAACTTCATGTTGCGATATCTTTTTCCTCTTGCAGGGAATCAAGCCGATTTAGGTATAGAAACCAGATATCTAGAGAAACCTTTAATCGATTATAGTAACATCCTAATCTTGCTTTTTGATCCCGAGAAAGCAGATTTCTTCTTCAATCGCAAGTATCTTTATGTTCTTTTTGGGTTTGCTATACTTTTATGTGTATGAGAGTCATTTCAAATTTCAAATCCATTTCTTTTTCAATCACAGGTTTGTGGTAATACAATTTCAAAATAATTTGTTTCTAAATTGCAGATTTGTGTTGTAATTATTCTAGGTTTTTTTTTTTTGTTTTTTTTTTCTATCGCAGGTTTCTTAAACACGCTTCAATTTCTGAATCGTCTCTGTCCGCTTGAATACTGAATTGTCCAGTGTTCTTCGAATTCATTCATTGTTCTTGTTAGTTAAGTCTCCTATTTACAACTCTAAATTAAGTTATAGTTTGAAATCGATATTGGTTGTTAAATGGTCAATTATTTCTTTCTCAGTTTCATCTGATTGTTGATTCCTAGGCTTTTTTTTTCATTTTTGTATGGAGAAATATGTTTGGTAGCAGATCTATATCTCCACATCAAACAAGGATTCCAGCTAATCAGATCCAGAGTGTCATGACTCCCCGTCAGGTAAGCTCTTTTGTATATACGAGAATTTAGGGTGTAGAGATAATTCCGTTAGTGTTAGGTAAGGTGACTTTCTACCTGCTAATTTGTTGAGGTTATATTTAGTCAAATTTCTATACTTAATGTACCTTTTATCCATTCGTATGTGATTGTGATTTCTGTCCTTTATATTTGTTTCAGCTGTAGTGTATATATGTTTTCAAAGATTGCAGGAATGAAATTTGGTCATTTAGTTAATTTTTATGGTATCAGTGAATTCTTTGGTGTTGGCCATGTGCGTTTTGTTAAAGGCACTTTTTAGCATCTTCTATCTGAATTTAGAGTGCACAGACGAATTCCTTTGACTTTTTAAAGAGTTGTATATTTGATGAATGTGCTTTTTTTAGCCTTTTTAGGTTGTCCTTCATGTTTATTTTTCCTATTTTCTTGCAGATTGTAGCACTGCAATCTCTGTCAATTGTTCATTTAAGCTTCACCAGTTGTGCAGCCTTTGTCAGGTAGTAGGAGAACCTTCAAGTTCATGACCATATGTGCTTTAATATGTATAATATCGTAGATTCTGGTACTCCTATTGTTCGGGTCCCAATTGTGTGCCTATGTTTGTTATTGCAGCTTGAGACCAATAACATAGCATGTGTGCATCATACAGACCAGAATTCTATACAAGTATGCACGGTAGTTGCACAAACTAACCCAACTTGTTGTAGTAAAACTGTAAAAATAATAGTAATAAATTTTATTGTTCACGAGCATCATTTTTGTTTGGCATGATTAAGAAAATGGACCAAATATCTCGTAAATTGTTTATTTTATGTTGATGAAATATAGGGGAAATGAAAATAGATTTGCCTGCAGAGGTTGGTCTAAAGAGATTAAATAGCTTTCTTCTCCCTATTGCACTATATTACCAGGTTAGTCACTGTTTGCTACATAGTTTTAGTTTTTGCATCTAAACGCTGGTACAACTCTAAGGTTTATGCTCATAGAGCCAGAATTATGGTAACTCAAAGGTACACTCCTTTGTTGCATTTATCTTTATTCTTACCTGCTCCATCTTTGCCCTTTTCGAATCAAACACCCAAAAGATTCGGAGTCATAAATAGTTAACCTATGCTTTTTAGTAAGCTATGGCCATGGTTGTCTTTTAGAGAGCCACCATTTAAGAAAGAAGATATTGTGCAACAACAAACATCTGGTATGGTTTAGTATTCTCACGTCTTATAACTCTATTCTTTTACTTCGAAGCAGATTGATCTGGGATGGGTTTTATCTTAAACGACTTTAATAAATAAAAGCTGATGTATCCTTTGACACTAAAACTCGGAACCTCCAAGTAAAACTCTTCACACTTTCCTTGGTGACTTGGTGTGCAATTTTTCAAAGATGTGTACCGTTTATGATAGCTTGGTGATTTCTGTCTTATCTTTTTTATTGAATTGCATTTTTGACAGGAGGTTCTTTGTTTTTGTTTGACAAGAGGGTCCTTAGGTTTTTTCATAAACATGGTCATAATTGGAGAAGAAAAAAGGAGTGTACCAGCCATGACCCTAATGCCATTATTTTATTTTGAATGCCAAAATCTCTTCCGTCGTATTGGTTTGCTTCCTCTCATAAATCAAACCAAAACTTATTGGTTTTTTACTTAAGGAAAAAACCAAAAGTTAAAGTCAGTTGCAGCATAGGAAAAGTCTCTCAAACAAATATGAGTTACTGAAATTGCAGAGAAGGAACTACTTAGCTCTGGAACAATATCCATATACTAAGAGCTATTAATATTTTCTTGCGTAAGGCTAATACACCTACTGGTATTCTAGGAATCAAAGTATAGTGAAATTATCAAAGTCAAATGGTTAACCACAGTAAGATTTCCTACCAAAGACTATGAAATATCAATATGTAAAGTGAAAATTTTTGAATATTATGCAAAAATCCAATTGAGTAAACTAGACGATAACCTACCTGATCTAGAGCAATTGGCATATTTGTACCATTACACCCCTTCCAATGTTAATCCATCTGGTTGTATTTTTTAATGATAATATAATTTTTTATTATTTGATTTACATTTTTATTCCATCCTTATGAGAATTAATGTTTACAATGTAGGAAGATTATCCAAGACTCCGAGCCGATGTTGCTGGCAATAGAAAGTTTGTTGTCGACATGAGAATTGATGTTGGTAGAGGCACCTATGGTGAATGGACAATGGACAATATATGGCTAATTTATTTGAGATGTTAAATATTTTTTTTTTCTTTTTATGTTATTCATCAACTGTAGTCTGTATCAGCTTTCAACTATCATGCATCCTTTATTTACGAATTTCATTTGTTGAGATAAATATTGTTACAAGACTAAGAAGATGTAGCTTTTGAAGCATGATGCAACTTTAAGTATCTTTTGCATAGTAGACCAATGTGGCAACTACTAAAGGATGATGTGTCTGCAGCCATGTTTGCTCTTGGATGGGTTAATGAGACAAAGAAACCCCCTGATTTTCAGACAACTCATAATCGATATTACACTTTAATATGGCTAACTTTAGATCTTATTTATTTCTCTCAGCAGTTTCATTACTGCATTTTTGTTCTTTGTTATCAAACCATATAGTTATTTTCTTAGGATATCAAACTTTTCTTTGTGGTTACTCATAAGCAATGTAATTTTAGGTGGTGAAACCTTACCTGAAATCATGAGGAATATCATGAATTTACCCTAAAGTTCTTTGGATATACTCAAACTTTAGATATATCGTATGCTCATATGCATAATTGTTTCATTTTTTCTTTTTCATCAACCAAATACAAACAATATTCATCCATATATCCAATATGTAAAATGTTTCTGTAGAGTTGTTAAACACGAAATTAAATTTTCTTTACTCATGCTTTTTCAGGCTTAAAGAAGTTGTTGATTAGTTACTTTATGTTTTTTGATCATGTATCAACAATCTACAAAGACCACATTTGGTAAATCACGAATGACATGTCTCGTGATTTCATCATACATGAATGTAGTTCGTCGTAGCCGAATGCGCATGTACCGCATTATAAATTATTGTCACGCCACACCACGCTAATAAAAATAAATATCGCGTTGTAAATTATCGTGTCTGCCGAACGTGCGAACATAAGAAAAATAACGCGCTATAAACTGTCGCCGCCGCAACGCGCGAGCACCATGCTAGT
>JBCNJP010011749.1:0-14994 GCA_039602395.1 Deinandra increscens subsp. villosa
CGAGATGGGGCCATTACAGATTACCCAGGCCTTACGTTAATGTTTATACGATATGAAATACATGAAACACTATGAAAAACATGAAATCCCAACACTTTGACAAGTTATGCTAGAATGAAATCCTACACAAATTCACACATATGGTTTACAATTGCATTATATGAAAATCATAGATTGATATAGGATACATGTTGATGTTTGAAAACTCGAATCGTCCCGATCTAGTGATTTGTACACCGAATCTTAACCGAAAGTTCACCCGAACTCAAGAACACAAAAACGTAAATTAAACTCAGTTTATAGCACCAATTCGATCAATGTTTACATGAATCAACTCGATTACAGCCTCTAATCACGATCTAATACACAGAACTCTCTGAAAATCGAGATCAAAAACTCCTCCTCCAAATGATAAAACTCAAGAAAACGGTTATGGCGAAGTCTCTTCCGTCCGAACTCCAAGCTTACATATATATATATATGAGAGTGCCGAACTCTAGGTTCGGCCACCATTCGGCAGATCCATCTGTGTGTGCCGAACTCTAGGTTCGGCGAACCTTCTGATTGAATTCAAAACTTCATCCTTCAATTCATGTATCTAACATATCATATTTATGTGAGTTTTACTAAATGACAATCAAGTCCCTCCACTTTAATAGATTGACACTTTCCACCCTCTAACCTTGATTTAACTATTCTAACTAAATCAACTAACGAACACTAACTGGAATACACACACGTCACACATATTTTGCACTAACAAACTCCCCCTTGACGTGTGCTGTATCAGATCTTCAAACTCTTTGAATCTGTTGTTAGTTGATGTTGGGTAGACATGGCTGGAACATGACTAAGTCAACTGAACCATTTCTGAAAGTGATAAACTCTTTGACAACTTTGCAACCATGCATGAAATCCATTCTGAGATCTTTATCTGAAAGACTTTGATGATATTCAACCTGCAACCTTCAGAAGACAAAAGTGCAGTTTTTCTTTTCCAAACATAACTTTAATCTTGGAAACAAAACTCCTCCTTCGGAGAAACCAAGACATTTAGTTTTGAAAATTTGTTGTATCCCGTGTCGATCAGATCAAAAACAAAGAAGAAAGAAAATCTTTTTGGATTTTACAAAGTTTATATCAAAACACACTGAAAATCTTTTTGATTTTTCATAAACTGAAACATAAATGCAATATAGAATTAAACTCTATTTTTGTTTTTGGTGAGAAAGATCACAACATGAGATCATATCAGACATAACGCATCGTACACACTGCAATTTCAAAATACTAAGCATGCAAGCCAAGCTGACTGAGAATACAACCATTTGGTTTATTTCAGCTAAAGCAGGTCATTGTCTATAGCTTTCTGATATGAAATTAAGTGTATTTATCGAGCATTGATAACATGGTACCCACACAATCAGGAATACTGGCAAACTGCTTATTTCATATTTTTGTATTTTTCTTTTATTCAAGCCAAGTTACTCGCAGCAGATTTCTCATACTGATATTGTAAACTTGCTTATACAGAATCAAATGCTATAGAGATATCAAGTTCATGGTGTTTCTTGCAAAAAGAAAGCAGAACCCTAAACAAACAACAATCAGGTCGGCCGGTAGGCACGCAGAGAAAGTCCGATTGTTTAGGAAAATAAGAAATGCAAAATAAAGCAGAAGTTGTATAATCCAACAACAATCAGGTCGGTACTCACGTACACGCAGAGAAAGTCCGATGGATTATACGAAACACCAAAGAAAATAACGCAGAACGTCAAACGAACAACAATCAGGTCGATCTTTCGATACGCAGAGAAAGTCCGATCGTTTGACAAAATAAAGAAAATCAAACAAGTTGAAATCTTTCAAAATAAAGCAAGCGTACACCAGAACATCTCTTTATTCTATTTTTGGTATTTTCTCATTTTATTTTGCCAGATATGCACAGTACCCATCATGATTTGTAACCACAATTATCAAGCAAGCGTTATCTTTATATCATACTCGCATATATCAGACTACTCAGCACATTCAGTCAAGTCAAGCAAGTACCTACAGCCTTTCTTTCTACTTTATTCATGGCAGATAACGTATGCTGATGTACCATCATTTCTCATCATGGTTGGATCAATTTCTCTTTTTTATTTTTCATTTTTTTTTACTTTTTGCATTTTTCATTCATTTTTTTTATATATTTTGTATTTTCTCCCCCTAAAATTCAACAAACTCTATATTTTTTTTTGAATTTTCCAAAATTTTCTCCCCCTAAAGATATGAAAGAAAGTAAAAGTAAAGAAAATAAAATTGATCGACCAACACGGATACCTCGGATTTTTAGATTTTGAAAAATCATTTTTCTCAAAAATGTTTGTGAAATATCAACTCTGTGAAGCGCTAACTTAGGCAAAATACTCCACTATCAGCAACTTTGCAATCACTAATAGGTCTTCTTGAAGTACCTGCACACAACCTCAAACAACTTTTAGTTAAATACGGGAACCCAAACCGGCTTGGGTCGTCCCGTATCCTCAACAAAATCGTTTCCCGCCGAGGTTGCCATTTTCTGTTTCCAAGAACGAAATGGTTTAGACGATTTCGCCCGATGCGAATCAGAACCATTGAAAAACTTTGACTTGTTGAAAACCATATTCAACAACTCTTCGACCAACATTTTCTCAGGTTTTGAGTGATGTTGTCGATGCCCATAATATGAAAACTCATTTGAATAAGGCATTTTAAAATCATTATTGAAAAATTGTTTTCTTTTTGAAAAATGTGTTGCTTTTGAAAACTGTGGTGACCAATCATCATAATTTGAGGTTCTACCAACAACCGGCTTCTGATGAGCTGGCTTTCGTTGGTTTTTCTGATTTTGTCTAATAGGTACCTCATTAAGAATCATTGAATCAGATGATGACGATCGATATGAACCACGTGAAAACCTTTTTCGAGTAGCACAATCACGAATCACATGTCCTGTCTTGTTGCAGTAAAAGCAAGCTCTCCTATCAACCGACTTAGGAGATGACATGGATTCTGGTTGACATTGTAGAATGTTGAGAAGAATCACTCTCTAGACTCTCTAACTTAGAATTCGTTGACAGAAAATCAGCTTCAGGTTCACACAAGATATGATTCTCAAGTGGAATCTCCTTTTCTTTGTGAACCTTGATATCCTCCACAATTTCTTCTATCTCAAGCACATCTTGGAGATCATTTCCAACATTCACGTTCTCGTCTTTGCTTTCATATCCCAGACCACCATTCTTTTTAGATTTATCTGGTACCGACTTAGGTTTCTCATGACCTTGTGAAGCAAGTCGAGAAAACTCATCCTTGATGGCATTTAAATCATCTTTATTGGAAAGCAAAGATTCATCAATCACAATCTCTGAAAATTTGTCGACTTTAACTTTTCCTGAATTGCCGTCAAAAACCTTTTCCTTATCAAGCAATATGGGACTTGAAACAAATTTAGTTCTGCTTGTTAGCATCAAAATTCTCTTCATTTTTCTTCTGCGACTTTGACTTTTTCTTCTCAGAAGAATTATCAGCAAACTTTGAATAATCATGAACTTCTTCCGTTGCTTTCAAAGTATTGATAGAATTTTCAATAACCACAGGAGGTGGAACATTTTTCAGAATAACATCACCAAAAATCTGTTGAAAATTCTCCTTTTTGCACAAAAAATTTGTGAAAGATGATGAATTATTGAGATTATGCAACTGTCTTTTGAAATCACACACCTCAATCTTCATATCTGCAATTATCTTTTGCGCTTCAGCCAATTCTTTTTGTGTTGCAATGAGTTCTTCTGTTGTTCTATTCAGAGTAAACTTTTCTCTCCTCAACTGATCATGAGCATCATATGTTTCTTGAACAACCTTTTCCCATCTTTGTTTATAGATCTCAACATTCTGCTTCAAAAGCTTGTTTTCACGAAGCAATTCAGCTTTAGCATCTAACAACTTCGTGTTATCCTCTTGATGACTTAATTCTTTAGCAGTAAGATCAGCAACATCGTTTTCTAGACCTTCAAGTTTGATCTTTGATTTTGCAAACAAATCATCAAAAACTGCAGCCATATCATTTGCTTCTTTCTTCCATTTCTCAACTTCCTTTATCAAATCATCATTTGTTTCAGTCAACTTTGAAACTTTTGCAATCAACTCCGCATTCTCATGCTTAAGCTTCAATTCATTCTCAGCAGCTTCACATTTTGAAGAACCATCTTTTTGAACTTCTTCAATTGGAATGTCTTTGTTTTTGTGAACCTGGACATCCTCAAACACTTTTTCTATCTCGATCTTTTCCTTGTCACTTTGAATACCTTTGACAAGTCTATCTATTTTCTGAAGAATTTTGTTCTCTTTCAATGCAATCCTTTCAGAGAATGTCAATGATATGTCAGAAGATAACTTTTGAATTGGAAACATCGTTGTTTCTTCCAGAATAACACCGTTTGTGTTTTGTTCTTGGTAACTGTCAAGTTTGGTAGTATATTCAGTACACGTTTTTGTCAGAATCTCACAATTTGCACAGGGTTTAGATTTCTGAATGTCAATCTTCTTTCCGGATTCATTCATTTCAGCATATTTCTGGGCAAGAGCATCCCATAACTCTTTCGAAGTCTTGAACTGTTTGAACTGACAGAGGATCTCTTTAGATAATGCCATCATCAAAGCATAATAAGCTATCTTTTCTCTATCATGATCTATAACCTCATATTCAATCAACTCTGATAGTATCTTTGGTGGTGATATTCTTAGACCTCCCTTTGTTATATTTTTAATAACTGGGAACTCATATCCATCTTGAATTGGATTCCAAAGATATTTGTGTATACCAACCAAGAACACTTCAAATTGACCTTTCCATTTGTGATAATCATCAAACTGAAGTAGCATTGGAACTTCACTGTCAATCCTTTTGAAAATCATCAAAGTATCAGAAAATGAATACCGATAATAACCTGCCATCTTCTTGTAATCACACCAAAGAAACACTTTGAATTGTGAACCCGCTTCCTTTAAATCTCAAAAAATACTAGATGAAAAATCCCAAGCCTTCCAAAATGTCACTTGAATATGCACCTTGAACCTCTTGAAAAATTACTTTTATTTTTTTTATTTATATTTTTTTATATGAAAACATACGTTGAAAAGAGAAAAAAAAATTTATAGTTTTTGTTTTTAGGAAAAGAAATAAGCAAAGAAAAAAAAACACGGTAAAAACAAAACGGTAAAAACGAAAACAAACACGAACGAGTTTATGTTTGTTAACCGATTCGATTAACGCAAAAAGAATTTGCGTTCACGAAACAATTCAACGAACAAAAAACTTTGTGTTTTATTTATTTATTTTTTTTTTGTTTATTAAGTTTGTTGTTTTCTTTTATTATTAGTAAACTTTTATTTGTTTAATAAGAATTGTGTTAGGTTTTTTTTTTTTAAATGTTTAACAAACTATAAGGGCTAAAAATGAAAATTTGATAATGGAGACAAAATAGTCGATGAATTGCAAATTGAAACAAAAATCCGGCCGGCGAACTAGAATTTCCGGTAGAAATCCGGCGAATGAAAAACCAAATCAACATTAAACTTCAAAAATCCATATCTCTCTCAATTCTTAACCAAAATTCGATCCGAAAGTTGCTACGAACTCGTGACGACGAACCGATCCAAACAAGCACCATTGTTCTATGGTTTTGAGTTGATTTGCCGGTTCGAATATGAACTCCGACGAACTCACGGTTTGACAACTTGTAGTTTTCTCAAAACAACACCAAATCGACAACCGATTGTTGCAATAGCTTCGTATGATCGATAGGAATCTGTAGCAACTGAAATTTCGCAAAACGATCAAGTATTCACAGATTCACCATTAAAGATGATGAAGAACTCGTGAATAAGCTGTGAAAATTCGAACCAGATCAAATGACAACGAAAATGACTTCTATAACTTGTAATAGATGCGTGTTGATGTGTTAAATCGTCTCCAATCAATCAAACTTGTAAACAAACACGAATTCACGTCCAATTTCTGAATCAAACTTCACAGTTTGACTTTAGGAAAGTCAAACTTGCTTGAATCTTCAAAATAAACTGGATTTTCGATCAGAAAACGATGTAGAATCACGGCCTTGTTGCTCTGATACCAATTGAAAACTCGAATCGCTCCCGATCTAGTGATTTGTACACCGAATCTTAACCGAAAGTTCACCCGAAACTCAAGAACACAAAAACGTAAATTAAACTCAGTTTATAGCACCAATTCGATCAATGTTTACATGAATCGAACTCGATTACAGCCTCTAATCACGATCTAATACACAGAACTCTCTGAAAATCGAGATCAAAAACTCCTCCTCCAAATGATAAAACTCAAGAAAACGGTTATGGCCAAGTCTCTTCGTCCGAACTCCAAGCTTCAATATATATATATGAGAGTGCCGAACTCTAGGTTCGGCCACCATTCGGCAGTCCATCTGTGTGTGCCGAACTCTAGGTTCGGCGAACTTTCTGTTGAACTCAAAACTTCTCCTTCAATTCACGATTAACGTATCATATTTATGTGAGTTTTACTAAATCACAATCTACTCCCTCCACTTTAATAGATTGACACTTTCCACCCCTAACCTTGAATTAACTATTCTAACTCAAACAACTAACGAAACTAACTGATACACACACGACACATACTTTGTACTAACAATGTTGCACCCCAAATGTAAAACACGAAAAAAGGGCAAGGATTACTCACCTGATAGGTTGAAGAGTTTCCACGAAAGAACGTGAGAATGATAGTAGTAGTCCTGAAGCTCAACCTAAAGGAAAACGAGGGGACCTAGTTGAATAACGAAGCTAGGAGACTATGGGTTCGTGGGCATTTGGGGTTTTGTTTTAAATGCAATGTTATTTATTTGACAAAAGTTATATAGTGTAATATAAATGTTTAGTAAATTTCTATGGCATAAATGAGATGTGTTTTAATATTCTTTAATTATTTGAATAACTCAAGGTATTAATATAATAAGTTTGAATTATGTTACAACATTAATAATAATAATAATAATAATAATAATAATAATAATAATAATAATAATAATAATAATAATAATAATAATAATAATAATAATAGTAATAATAAAAATATAATAATACTATTACAATCGTCTAAGCAAAACCTTAAAGTTTTGTATAAGGTGTTTGTGACTAGATTAGTAGTACGAGGATGAATGACTCGTAAAAACAATATATGAAGTTGGAATGTATTTAGGCTAAAATGTTATAACTATCATCAAGTGATGTAATGTACACTAATTATAAAAGAAATTTTATAATAGGATCCAATGATTAAGGAACCATCATAAATTTTGTTATGATTTATATATAATTTTTAAAAGTATATGTAAATATTTAGAGGATAATAACAAGTAATAAAATAGACAAAATGATTAGAAATATATTCTAATTGCAACAATCGTTAATTAGAAATAAATGATATTAAGATGCTTAAATTAAACTAAGTAGGTTACAATTTATGTTTTCACAAAAATCCCCAAATCACGAAGAACCCTAAAATTTAACTATGAAATAATTTGGGAAAAACCTGAAATTAACTGAGGGGTTTTGTAGATGATGAAAAACTAAGTGAAATGGACTACTTACTTGCTGAATTTGACGGAGAATTGAACCTGGAATTGCACCGGAATTGCACGAACAAGTTTGGAGCCCTAGAATTTGGGGGTTTTTTATTGCCTTTATAAAACTCGAAATTGTGAGAGGGTTTTGATGCGTGGGAGGGTCTACAACCGATTCATGGTCTCAATTTATAGTGGTAGGGGTCGGAGTTGGGTTAATTGAGAGCTTTAAAATCGTTTTAATGGAGGTTTTGAGTAAAAATCTTTAATTAGGAGCGGTTTTTGGTGATTAAGGTACCATTAAACTCGCCTCTTGATTTGGGACATGAAACCAATGCCATAATAAGGTTTTAATTGTGATAAATGGTCGAGAAATGGTGGTCAAAGGTGATTATGGCCGAAGTTAAAGAAGAAAGAAAGATAGGGAAAAAAAATTACAGGCGCGTGAAGGAAAGGAAAGAAGATGGAGGAGAGCACGCGCTGGTTTCAGTATATTAGATCTCGAGTCTAAATTGATTAACGAATTCAGATTTGGCCTAATGGTTAGGCGTATGGTATGTGTGTTGGAGGTCCCTAGTTCGAATCTAGGGGTCTTTAATTTGTTTTTTTTCTTTTTTTTTAGCTTAATACACCTCATTAAATGCACAATTAAAGTCCCATAATTTATGTTTTTATACCCGATCTTTGGCATAGCTTTATTTACGAATTAAGTACGGGCGTAAAATAAAATTTGACATCCGAAATTATAAAACTATTTAGAAGTTTATTGAAATTAAATAAATGGCCCAAACTTTCAATATTTACAACTTTAACCCAAAACTTTCATACAACTACATATATTTTTTTTATCCGAATCATTGAAACGGGTTTGGTTCCCGGTTCTGAAACAAGCGGATGTTACAACTTAGCACCCGGTGCCACCCCCGTAGCCAGATCTCCGTACCGTCTGGCACCGTCAGAAATGCAAGTGTTATCTAGCCAATTACAAGAACTGCTAGATAAAGGCTTCATCCGTCCAAGCCACTCTCCATGGGGAGCACCCGTGTTAATTGTTAAGAAGAAATATGGGACATTCCGAATGTGCATTGACTACCGGGAATTGAACAAGCTAACTGTGAAGAACCGTTACCCGCTACCTAGAATCAACGACCGATTTGATCAACTTCAAGGATCAAGCTTCTACTCCAAGATCGATTTGAGATCAGGATACCATCAGCTTAGAGTTAGAGATGAAGATGTTTCGAAGACAGCGTTTAGAACACGCTATGGCCATTACGAATTCCTCGTAATGCCATTTGGTTTGACAAACGCACCAGCTGTGTTCATGGATTTAATGAACCGCGTATGCAAACCTTATCTGGATAAATTTGTTACCGTGTTCATTGACGACATCCTTATCTACTCCCGTAGTAAGGAAGAACACGAACAACATCTGATACTTATCCTGGAATTGTTGAAGAAGGAAGAACTTTACGCGAAATTCTCCAAATGCGACTTTTGGATTTGCGAAGTACACTTTTTGGTTCATGTGATCAACGATCGAGGTATTCACATGGATCCCACAAAAATTGAAGCAATCAAGGATTGGAGTACGCCAACGACTCCAACCGAAATTCGACAATTCTTAGGTCTCGCTGGCTATTACCGTCGATTCATTGAGAATATCTCAAAGATATCCCAGCCACTAATCGCTCTGACCCAAAAAGATAAGAAGTTCATATGGGATGCCAAGACTGAAGCAACATTCCAGCTGTTGAAGCAGAAGTTATGTGATGCACCAATTCTATCTCTACCCGACGGGATTGAAGACTTCGTTGTATACTGCGATGCATCGCATCAAGGTTTAGGTTGCGTACTAATGCAACGAGAGAAAGTCATCGCCTACGCATCACGACAACTGAAGATACACGAGAAGAATTACACAACCCACGACTTGTAGCTCGGAGTCATTGTCTTTGCTCTCAAAATCTGGAGGCACTATCTCTATGGTACCCAATATACCATATTCATTAATCACAAAAGCCTCCAGCACATTTTCAATCAGAAGGAATTGAATATGAGACAACGTCGATGGGTGGAACTGCTGAATGATTATGAATGTGAGATTCGTTATCACCCGGGCAAGGCTAACGTTGTAGCTGACGCCTTGAGCAGGAAAGAGCGCGTTAAACCACTTCGTGTTCGAGCATTAAGTATGACCATACGCTCAAATCTTATTTTGCAAGTGCGTGACGCTCAGATTGAAGCCCTCAAACCGGAAGACCTAACTGAAGAAGGTTTACGTGGAATGGAGAAGCAACTGGATGAGAAGCCTGATGGAACCAAGAACTTCATGGACAGACTATGGGTACTTGTCTATGGAGGGTCTAAGGCAATTAGTATTCGATGAGGCTCACAAGTCGAGATATTCCATTCATCCCGGAGCAGATAAGATGTACCACGGTCTGAAGAAACAATTTTGGTGGCCAAACATGAAAGCCGAGATAGCCACCTATGTCGGCAAATGCTTAACATGTTCGAAGGTTAAAGCCGAATACCAGAAACCTTCTGGACTGTTGACTCAGCCGGTAATCCCGGAATGGAAATTGGAAGAAATATCTATGGATTTTATCACGAAGTTACCAAAGTCTAGATCTGGATATGACGCTATCTGGGTGATAGTAGATCAGACTGACGAAATCTGCACACTTCCTATCAGTCAAAGAGAAGGATAACATGGATAGACGAGCCAAACTTTACATTAAAGAAGTCGTCTCACGACATGGTGTGCCTATATCGATCATATCCGATCGTGATAGCCGTTTCACCGCAAACTTTTGGAGATCTTTACAGAAAGCTTTGGGCACTCGACTGGATATGAGTACTGCCTACCACCCACAGACAGATGGCCAAAGCGAGAGAACGATCCAAACACTTGAAGATATGCTGAGAGCATGTGTGATTGATTTCGGACCCAATTGGGACGAGCATCTCCCTCTTGCCGAATTCTCTTATAACAACAGTTATCACACCAGCATTCAAGCCGCTCCCTTTGAAGCACTTTATGGAAGAAAGTGTCGATCCCCACTCTGCTGGACTGAGATTGGAGACAGTCAGTTAACCGGTCCTGAGTTAATCTTTGAAACGACTGAGAAAATCTTTCAAGTCCGTAATCGTCTGAAAGCTGCCAGAGACAGTCAAAAGAGCTACGCCGACAACCGACGCAAACCCTTGTCCTTCAAAAAGGGCGATCGCGTCATGCTAAAGGTGTCACCTTGGAAAGGTGTCATCAGGTTCGGCAAACGAGGAAAACTCAACCCTCGTTACATTGGTCCCTTTTAGATCACCGAGACTATTAGACCAGTAGCTTACCGTTTACGCTTGCCTACCGAACTAAGCAACGTACATGATGTCTTTCACGTTTGTAATCTTAAGAAATATCTATCTGATGAAACGCTCATCGTCCCTCTTGATGAAATTCAAGTTGACGAGACCCAGCACTTCATTGAGGAACCTGTTGAGATACTTGACCGAGAAATCAAGAAACTGAAGCATAGCCTTCCCATTCCATCGCGTCGTTGTTTAAAATATTCAAAATTTTCTTCTAAGTCGTGTGCTATGCTGTGACACCTCGTCCAAAACAAGTCAAACCTTTCCCGTTGACTTTCTGATTTAATATTCGTGCATTTTAATTATATAATTGACTGGACTAGTTTCTATGATTAACTGATAATTAATTTAATCCCGTGTTTGTATACCCGTAAAATATGAAAGTTTTCATATTTTAAATATGGAACTTTAATAATAAAAATGTAAATATAAAAGTTTGACTTTTTTTATTTTATCAAAACCAATATAAACCGATAAAACGTTTTAAGAACTCAAAATGTGATGAAGAATGTTTCGTTGTCAAGACTTAGCCAAACAAGAGAATCCGATAAACCTATTGGGCCCGGTTAGGCCCAATAAGCCCAAAGTAAATCCAGTTAAACCCGAAACTCGACCCGATGACTCGACTCGACCAACCGAGTTACCGACCCAAACCGGAGGCCCGACCCACGGCCCAACGGCCTTGGGCCGAACCCGATCTGATTACCCCTTCGCGGCCCAAAACGAGAGCCGGCCCAACCCACTTGTTTTTCCTTGGGCTCCGACCCAAACCCTTAACCAAATACACATGGGCTTCAGCCCAGTACACTTACCCAATTTTCATGGGCTTCGGCCCAATCTCCAATCCTTAAAATTTAATGGGCTTTAACCCATGAATTTTATAGAATGAACCCACTAATCTTTTATAAAAAATTTTGGCCCATCAACCTACAAAATTTGCCACCTTTGTAGTTAATTACACTTGGACCAAATTTATAAAAATTATGATTTTTATAAACTTTTAACCTCTTCATACTTTATAAAAACCTACACCCTTTTATAAAAGCTTGGAAAGTTTTATAAAATTTTCCTACAATTAATCAAGATTTGGATGAATGGGAAATGGACAACAAGCCTAGTCTACTATGGTACTTAGTCTTGGGAATAGATTAACTAGTGGTTATTAACCACATTTAGGCTTATAAGAGGAGAGCCACCAATCACCTCACCATCCACTCACCTCACACCAACTCTCACACTCTTTACCCCTCCCTCACCTCACTTTCGGCCGAAGGCTACCCCAGCCCCCCTGCCACCGCCGCTGGGCCACCACCGGGCGCCCCTCTGCTGCCCCAAGACCACCGCCAGACCACCTCCAACCGCCGGACCACCGCCACTCCTCTCCTCGTTTCTCTCAGTTTTCCTTCCACTCCCATTGTGAGTTTTTCTCAACTCATTTTTCTTACATGTTTACACCCAAACAATACCTACAAGTCTTGACAACTACACAAACACTTACATTATTGTTAATCATCTAGAATCTCTCTACTCTACATCTTTCTTTCATGATCTAAACATTTCTTTTGGTGTTCAAAGAACTTAAAATTCCAAAGAAATGGGTGAAACACTTGGAAAAATCTATTGAAAGTATTCAAGTGCACCAAGATCATCATGTTGATTCTTATGCATTTCTTGTATAATTTTTGAATCCAAGAACAAAAGCCCTACATGGACTTATCCATAAAACTCACTAGATGAGTTATAAGTTCTTGGATCCATCATGTTAAAATGCATAAAATGGTCCTAACACTTGAAAAGTGTTAGTTGATTTAAATAACTAACAAAAGATAAATAATATGGATGAAACATTTAAAATGGGTGTTTATATTCACCAAAATTTTCCTAACACATGAAAAGTGTTAGTTGATTGTTATTTATCTTAAATGTCCTAACACTAAGTGTTAGTTGATTGTTTATGATTATTGGTCCTAACACAAAGTGTTAGTTGATAAATTTACATTTCATGTTTATTATATTAAATGGGTCCTAACACTACATTGTGTTAGTGGATTAAATTTTGGATTAAATTATAATGCTAATGGACATGTCCCATGATAAAAATTATGCAAATTAAATAAATGGATTTCTTAACAAGAAATAAATGGTCACATATGACAACAATTGGCGAAATAAATGGTAACAAGCAAAAAGAGACAAAGAGAATACATTTTTGTTACTAAAAATGGTAAGAATAAAATTTATGTCAAATGATTAATTTGACATAAATACTTGGATTTATTACAAGTATTAACCTTTCAAAGACATGTGATATAAATGAAAATGTTTCTATAAAAAGTCACTTGTGGTATAAGTATTTTTATAAAAAGATTTTTATAAGGATAATCAAAGGCAAGCAATTGACTTTAATTATTTTTATAAACCTTTCTTATTACTTTGATAAATCAAAGTGATCGAAATAAGGATACATTGCGTAGTAATAAAACCGGGACCATACGCCGATATACACCAAAACGTAAATGTTTAAAATCTCCAAACAATTTCCTATCGTGTTTTATTAAAACAATCCAAAAGTTTATGATAAATAAACTTTTATAAATCCAAGCGTCGCCAAGAAACATTTTTAGAACAATGTTTTAAAAAGAAATGAATATTTCATGCAAATGAAATATTAAACGATTTCGAGAAATTAAAATGATTAAACGTTGTGATCTATGATTTAAAAACTTTGAATGATTATTCATTTGACTAATAATTGTTTACAAGAGGTTTAAACTATGATTTATTCACCAAGAATTGTTAATCATAATTATTTAAAAATAATTATAACTTGCATGATTAATAAACCAAATATATGATTATTTGATTATATGAACTCATGAAAAATAATAATAAACATTATTATTTTTAAAACCCAATATTCAGGACTTGATTGAACTAATTAATTGATTAGTCTTTTATTATATTTATTGAACATAAATATAAAACATCACAAAAATATTTATTTAATGAATACTAACTAACGGGTTTTCAAACGAATACAAACGGGATTAAAACGTCAAGACTTGACCGATATCACTTGGGTGAATTATGTTACTCAAATGATTGTAGACCTTATGCATGTGCCTATTTATTTATTTAGGACGTTACGTGCTACCGATTCATACACAGTTTATTTTAACTGTTTTATACTTTAGGGGAGAAATCATGAAATCTGATAAATGCTTTTACTTAATATTATGGTTTATCTGTTAGCCGTATGACTGCTTGTTCTTTTACTGATTGCCCAACTATGGTACATTATCGTTATAAACGTTTGTACAACTGTATCCCACGATTAATTGATTTCAATTAGTTCTGTACGAAACGATGGCTAGTGAATAGATCTATTTGGGTTGACAACCCTACCCTAACTGGTAGCTCCAGTTCTGACTCCGGATTGTTTGGGGGTACACGTCAGTTATTCTGCTATGTTTAACATCTCTGGGCAAGAGATGCTATGGGTGGGTAAACCGTTAGTATTTGAAATCAAGGTTCAGGTGAGTTCATACAACCACAACGGTAAACCAATGAAATATTTAAGTATACTGAAAACTGTTTTACCAACTTTAAACGTAGAGTCGTAAACCTGTGAATTTCACCAACTTTATGTTGACCTTTTTAAATTCATGATTTCTTAGGTAATTGAAGCAAACCTTCGGATGACATGCAAATGAGGCTTAATCATGCTATCGGACCTGCTTTCGGAGTCATAGTCCCGACTATCTTAATACACCGTTCAATGTTTTTATTATTAATTTAAGACTTGTTTTCAAATGTAAAACATTATCATTGCCCACTATCACTTTTCGCTGCAATACAATGACGTAATGTTTTATGAAGTTTTAAATACATTAGATGTTGTTCTATGTACCCTCGACTATGATTCCATTCTCGCTCACTCCCGATACCGTTGACCGGGGTGTGACATTGATGTGCAAAAATC
>JBCNJP010011750.1:0-14993 GCA_039602395.1 Deinandra increscens subsp. villosa
AAGTCTTTCAGATAAAGATCTCAGAATGGATTGCAAGCATGGTTATGAAGTTGTCAAAGAGTTTATCATTTTCAGAAATGGTTCAGTTGACTTAGTCTTGTTCCAGCCATGTCTACCCTACATCAACTAACAATAGATTCAATGAGGTTGAAGATCTGATACAGCACACGTCAAGGGGGAGTTTGTTAGTGCAAAATAGGTGTGACGTTTGTGTATCCAGTTAATATTGTTAGTGATGTTTAGATAGAATAACTAGTTCAAAGATACAAAGTATAAAGTGTCAAGTTGGAATAGTTGAGGGACTTGGATGGCAAATAAGTATTTGTCATATAAAAATATGCAAAGTTGGTTCTAAACTAACGGAAATCAAAAGAAATTGAGGTCCGAACTATCGCCGAAGTTGATCCGAAGTGCAAACAAAGGGAGGCCGAACCTCAAGTTCGGCTCTCACAAACTGGATCCCATATACATATGTAGCTTGAAGTTCGGAGTAAATAGCTGACACAGAACCGTTTTTCACTGAGTTCAATTTCAAGGGGAGGAGTTTTCGATCTTGTTTTTCAGAGAGTTTTGTATTCTAGATCGTGATTCGAGGCTGTAAACGAGTTCAAATCATGTAATCGTTGTTGAATCTGAGCTATAAACTGAGTTTAATTTAGCTTTTGTGTTCTTGAGTTTCGGTGAACTTTCGATCTCAATTTCGGTGTACAAATCACTAGATCGGGACGAATCGTGTTTTCAATTCTTGAAAAAGCATGTAAAGATCGATTCTATGGATGAGACGGAAGTTTTGTCATATATTGTGTTGAATGATTACATAAACCGAAGGAGTATACAAACGATTAAGCTCCGGGGGAGGTCGGACAGAACCTCCCCTCTCAACACATTGATCTGAAAAGACACTGGACAAAAACTTACAATGAAATACAAAGACTTCACTATTTATACTATTTCATTCTGGGCCGAACCTGGGACCTCCGAACCTGGAGTTCGGCCAAGGTTCGGAGCCTCCGAACCTTGAGTTCGGCCGAGGCTCGGACCCCAGACTTTGTCCACTCTCAAATCAGTCTGTTCGTCAATTCGAACAGTAACGGCCACACAAGGTTCATACACTAACAAATTCCCCCTTGGACGTTACTGTCGAATCCAGACATTGATCTTCTAGCAATCTTCAGTCAGCTTGCTGCAGACATCTCTATCTTTAGCAAACTCCCCTTGACTGAATCATCAGGTATGCAGGACACAATTCGAATCTTGTACAATCTCCACAACCAATAAAATTCCCCCTAGCTTCAAGCACAGCCATCCAATTGGAACCGGCATGTATGATAACGGTTTACTTCATAAGTTGTATCCGGAAATTATAAAGACACACGAACATCACTGCATCTTGATAATAATCTTCAATCTTCACCGAAATTGTAACACATTCTGATCTTTATGAAAACAGACACGATCAGCATCTTCAATCACGGAAATTCCCCCTCAGCATCATATCCATCCCAATATATTACTCCGGTAAACGTATATCTCGTTGCAGACTGGAATTTGACCAAGTCTTTCGACAACTCAAGAAAGTATCGGGCATATGACAAAGAGTTCCAAACCATAATCGAAAACTTTGACATATCGGTTCGCACGAACATCAGAATATACCACCTTTCCATGAAGATCAAAAACCACCATCATCCCTGAACTGATTGCTTTTGAATATTCACTTTTTCAATTATGAAACTTTGAAAGGTTTTAGGATCCCCAATTTCCCCCTAAATAAGTGACATATTCAAATCTTCAATTTCTTATGATTCCAACCCCGCAGGAATAAATCCTTTTAGTGGAATGATAAACTCAAGTGGCCCGCAACGGAATCTTTTATATCATTTAATCTTTAGTTTGTGTAGAAGGATAATCTCCGACAAACGTTCCCAAGTAATCATAACCATGTCTCCGAATCTCTGTCCATCATCAGAAACAACAATGACTACTTCACAAACTCATTTCTTGAAATTCGATCACTAACTCGTAACAAGTATCGGAATCTGGATTTTCTTCAAACCTAACACCCCACAGCTACCGAATCAAAGGTAAACTCGATAACTGATCCGCTTCTGTAAAATTCCCACCTAACGGGGGTTCGGGGGCAGCGCCCCTGAGAAGCGGGGTCCAAGGGGCGGCAGCCCCTGGCGGGGTCCAAGGGGCAGAGCCCCTGGCTGGGATCGAGCTGCCAGGTCAGCGCGAAAATTTTTTTTTTCGTTAAACAAAATTGCTTCATTAAAAATTCATCCGATCCTTGACTGAACCTCCGCCGAACCTCCTCCGAACTACCTCCGAAACTCCTCCGAACCACCTCCGAATCTGACCTTCGGGACCTCCGAGCGTACTCCGAACCTGGAGTTCGGAGCGGTTACACCGAGCGTACTCCGAACCTGGAGTTCGGAGCAGTTACACCGAACGTGGAGTTCGGCCGAACGCGGAAAAACGCACTAGATTCAGAATTTGATCGAATTTGAACAACCAGATGCTTCTGTTAGGTAAAAACATGACTCAGGAAGACTCGATTGATTAAAAACCAAACAGAAACACTTCCAATCACCCCTAACCGAAGGTTTAACGTCTCGACATGAAGAAAAACGATAGATTTCCACCATAGAAAGAGCCAACAGCTCTGATACCACTTGAAAAAGCATGTAAA
Organism: Deinandra increscens subsp. villosa; assembly: GCA_039602395.1. Taxonomy (NCBI): domain Eukaryota; kingdom Viridiplantae; phylum Streptophyta; class Magnoliopsida; order Asterales; family Asteraceae; genus Deinandra; species Deinandra increscens. The sequence continues at coordinate 2,693 of JBCNJP010011750.1, forward strand.
GATCGATTCTATGGATGAGACGGAAGTTTTGTCATATATTGTGTTGAATGATTACATAAACCGAAGGAGTATACAAACGATTAAGCTCCGGGGGAGGTCGGACAGAACCTCCCCTCTCAACACATTGATCTGAAAAGACACTGGACAAAAACTTACAATGAAATACAAAGACTTCACTATTTATACTATTTCATTCTGGGCCGAACCTGGGACCTCCGAACCTGGAGTTCGGCCAAGGTTCGGAGCCTCCGAACCTTGAGTTCGGCCGAGGCTCGGACCCCAGACTTTGTCCACTCTCAAATCAGTCTGTTCGTCAATTCGAACAGTAACGGCCACACAAGGTTCATACACTAACAGGAGGACCATGTCCCCCGACGTTCCCCCAGGCACAATGCTCAAAACATCTCATCAACCACCAATGATGATAACCCCATAAGCGAAACTCAAATGAGTCGACTTGCTGATGTTGACTCACCACCTGGAAATGCAAGTTTCAATTTTGAAATACCCAAAGGTTCCCCTCTTAGCCCACGTAGCTTGTCTCACATGATTACTAGCGATGATATTACTATAAACGAATATTTTTCTACATCACCACCAGCTACTTTGGAAATCACTGAAGAAAACCCGTCTATCACTCACACATCCGATCATACCATCATTCCACCTGTTCATGCTAACCTCTCACAGGTTCTCACGTCTTCACAAACTAACTTCTCAAGTTCGAACATCTCCACATTCCTTCCTTCTACTCAGAATGAAATTGAGTGGCTGAAGAATGAATATGCCCTAGTCAAGACAAGGAGAACCGCGGGATACAACTTGGGAGAATTGTTCCTTCCCAACTAGAATATCAGTAACAAAGATAGTTTCACAGATCCGGTTACAGCAAAAAACATGTTTCTACACAGCTCTACCCCCAACGACGTAAAGTTTCTCCAAGGTCTGCCTCCTTCTGTGTTAGCTGCCCGCATTACTGCCATTCAAGCTGAAGCCCAATCCATCTTACCTGAACTATACAACCGATGGATTAGAGCCGAAAATGCTAATTCCTCAAGTGAAATTGCCCAGATGCAAACTTCAGCCATGCAAAGCAAGATTCAAGGTCTAGAAAAAGAAAAGATCACTCTTGCTAAAGCAAAGAATGATGCCACTCAAAAGAAAATCATGGCGGAACTTGCACTGAATGAAGCTCGTTCAATGATAGACATGCTGAAGAAGCAACAACTAATCCTTGAAAAGAAAAATTCTGACGCCTTAGAAGAAAAAGAAACTTTTCTGCAAGAGAAGAAGTTGCTCAACGAGCAAATGCAGATGATTACTGATGGTAAACCCCCTATTCCTTTTTTTTATAATACTCTACCTTCTTACAGCCCTAACACTATTTACAACTTTTTCTTCTTGGTTTTCTCACCTTCCCAGAAGTAACCACTTTGAAGAAAGAATTGAACCAGCAAAGTCATGAATTTGAGGAAGAAAAGAAAGCTCTTGGAAAGAAACTGGAAATACTAACCGAAGAAAAGCATGCTTTAGAGAATGACAAATCTTGGTTGCTGAGAGAAGGTATCGATGCGATTGTGAAGAAACTGTTCAAAGATCCATATATGATATCTGCTGTGGGGAACATCAATAATGCAATGAATGCATGTGGCGTTAACGAAGGGTTGATCCTTGGCTTTCACTATGCGAAGATACCTGCATCTTCCGTGCTGAAAATAAAAGAATTTGACAAAGATGCCAATAAGAAGCTCTCAGAAGCCACTGAAGCATTCAAACAATTAAGCATTCCTTTTCTGAAACAACTTCCAGACCTCCACAATGCTCCTCTGGAGGTAATCCAAGATGCTGTTCTGGATAATGAACCTCCACATCATGTTGACAAACCGAAATCTGCAACTGATTCTCACCATGCTCCTTCCGGCTCTATCTGACTACCAAGAGTATGCTCTTACCTTGTGCTTTTGAAAAACTACTAAATTTCCTCAAACAATTCCCACTTACATGTGGACGCTTTGCTACGCCTGTATGTGTAAGGCTTAAACTTTGTTTATTACCCGCATATCTGAATGAATGTATGCTTTTGTTTGCTATAACTGCCCTATGTTTGTCTTTTTACTTAAAAAATTTTCGAATGGAATATATTTGCATGTTTGATCAGACATGCAAATATAAAGATTTTTTATAAAAAGAAAATTTTGCTATCTTTCTAAAATACACATCATATGCAAAACAGGGCTAACCATGTAACATACAATTCACCATTTTCCGATACATAATCGAATTTGTCGAATGGGAACATATCCAATCCTAAAACAAAACGTATTCGTTTTATTTAGTTAGGCCATACTAACTTTGTTCGAACCATATTCGATATAATAACTTGGAACATATCCATTAAACTAGTTGAAAATGCGTGAGCATCGGATCGTCTACTCGATCTAGCTAATCGGACATCGAAACGTAATTAACCGATTGTTTTATTGATCAAAATGAACAGTTACAATCAGTGGAAACACAGAGAAATAACACAGAGATTACACACTCAGAAACGCACACTTGAGAGATCTCGCACGCTCAGAGCTCCCAAACACAAAGACCAAACACCTATTTATACTCGACTGGCCGAACCTCCTCCGAACCCCAGGTTCGGCCGGTCCGAACTTCAGGTTCGGACCTAGTTCGGCCAACCCTAAATTGACTTGAACTTGGTCTTCATTTGATACTTCACACGACGCACATTTCAGGTATCAACAAACTCCCCCTCGTCGTGTGCAGTATCCTCCTCTAATTTCTTCAATATCATCAAAACTGTATCTTCAATCAAGCTCCCCCTCAAGTTAAGATCTCGTTCGTCCAATGAGATGAATCTTGGAACAAACTCCTCCTCAACTCGATCGTAGCTCAGGCTTGAATACTTGATGACATTCAGTTTATCTCTGATCTTTATCAACAAGCTTCAGAAGACTTGAAGTTGTGATAACTTGCACTACAGCTTCCTGCATCAATACCTAAATAATCTTGGCGCAAAACGTCTCTTCGAAACTCCAAGATATGATTTTGAAAATTGATTTTATATCATGTGTTGATCGGATCGAAAATAAAATAGAAATAAAATCTTTTTGGCTTTTTGAAAAGTTTATACCAAAACAAACCTAAAATCTTTTTGAGTTTTCAAAGTTATGCTAAAACACACCAAAAATCTTTTTGTACTTTTCTTGATATGAAGTGAAATTGCAATACAGAATCAGACACTATTTTTGGTATGAGAAAGATCACTATACGGGATCATATTGGTCATAACGCACTGAACTACACTTCAATTTCAATTAATTGAAGCACACAAGTCATGCCGATTGCCGGTATAATTTGTCCATCTTAAGCTCAAACAGAATCATACTCATAACATCTGGATATGTTAAGGTATTGATTAGATTTGCTTTGACCAGTGTATCCCACACTATCAGACATATTCTGACATTTTCTGTTTTTCTTTCTTTTCCTTTTGTGTGATTGCACTTGTTAACTTTCACATTGCATAATATTTTTCATGATACAGTCAACTGTGTTCCATGCAAAAAGAAATAAGAACGTTAAATCGTCTACCTTAAGGTCGATCTTTCGATACGCAGATAAGGCCTCGGATTTAACAAGATAAAGAAAATAAAACAAGTTGAAGTTGTATAACTCAACAACAATCAGGTCGGTACTTCCGTACACGCAGAGAAAGTCCGATGAGTTATACGAAACACCAAAGAAAATAAAGCAGAACGTCAAACGAACAACGATCAGGTCGGTCTTTCGACACGCAGAGAAAGTCCGATCGTTTGACAAAATAAAGAAAATCAAACAAGTTTAAATCTTTGCAAAATGAACACATGTGTACACAGTTACTTCTCATTACTCTTTTCACACTTATTTTTCTTTTTGTGTCATGAAATACGCATCAAGATGTTATCCACATGGTCAAGCATTAGTATTTAGTGTATATCACATCTGAATACTTTCTGATTTGTCGAGCCTACCAAGCACATCAAACAATGATCTTATGGCTCTTTCATCTACTCTATCCATGAGTCAGATACGTATGCCAATGTACCATCATTTCCCAATGATCAATTTCTCATAATTTTATATTTTGCATGTATTCACCTTCCTTCCTTATATATTTTGCATGTATTCACCTTCTTTCCATGACATGCTCAATTACTTCCCCTTACTTGCAATTTGGTATCACTTGAAAATGCGTGAACATCGGATCGTCTACTCGATCTAGCTAATCGAACATCGAAACGTAATTAACCGATTGTTTTATTGATCAAAATGAACAGTTACAATCAGTGGAAACACAGAGAAATAACACAGAGATTACACACTCAGAAACACACACTTGAGAGATCTCGCACGCTCAGAGCTCCCAAACACAAAGACCAAACACCTATTTATACTCGACTGGCCGAACCTCCTCCGAACCCCAGGTTCGGCCGGTCCGAACTTCAGGTTCGGACCTAGTTCGGCCAACCCTAAATTGACTTGAACTTGGTCTTCATTTGATACTTCACACGACGCACATTTCAGGTATCAACAAACTCCCCCTCGTCGTGTGCAGTATCCTCCTCTAATTTCTTCAATATCATCAAAACTGTATCTTCAATCAAGCTCCCCCTCAAGTTAAGATCTCGTTCGTCCAATGAGATGAATCTTGGAACAAACTCCTCCTCAACTCGATCGTAGCTCAGGCTTGAATACTTGATGACATTCAGTTTATCTCTGATCTTTATCAACAAGCTTCAGAAGACTTGAAGTTGTGATAACTTGCACTACAGCTTCCTGCATCAATACTTAAATAATCTTGGCGCAAAACGTCTCTTCGAAACTCCAAGATATGATTTTGAAAATTGATTTTATATCACGTGTTGATCGGATCGAAAATAAAATAGAAATAAAATCTTTTTGGCTTTTTGAAAAGTTTATACCAAAACAAACCTAAAATCTTTTTGAGTTTTCAAAGTTATGCTAAAACACACCAAAAATCTTTTTGTACTTTTCTTGATATGAAGTGAAATTGCAATACAGAATCAGACACTATTTTTGGTATGAGAAAGATCACTATACGGGATCATATTGGTCATAACGCACTGAACTACACTTCAATTTCAATTAATTGAAGCACACAAGTCATGCCGATTGCCGGTATAATTTGTCCATCTTAAGCTCAAACAGAATCATACTCATAACATCTGGATATGTTAAGGTATTGATTAGATTTGCTTTGACCAGTGTATCCCACACTATCAGACATATTCTGACATTTTCTGTTTTTCTTTCTTTTCCTTTTGTGTGATTGCACTTGTTAACTTTCACATTGCATAATATTTTTCATGATACAGTCAACTGTGTTCCATGCAAAAAGAAATAAGAACGTTAAATCGTCTACCTTAAGGTCGATCTTTCGATACGCAGATAAGGCCTCGGATTTAACAAGATAAAGAAAATAAAACAAGTTGAAGTTGTATAACTCAACAACAATCAGGTCGGTACTTCCGTACACGCAGAGAAAGTCCGATGAGTTATACGAAACACCAAAGAAAATAAAGCAGAACGTCAAACGAACAACGATCAGGTCGGTCTTTCGACACGCAGAGAAAGTCCGATCGTTTGACAAAATAAAGAAAATCAAACAAGTTTAAATCTTTGCAAAATGAACACATGTGTACACAGTTACTTCTCATTACTCTTTTCACACTTATTTTTCTTTTTGTGTCATGAAATACGCATCAAGATGTTATCCACATGGTCAAGCATTAGTATTTAGTGTATATCACATCTGAATACTTTCTGATTTGTCGAGCCTACCAAGCACATCAAACAATGATCTTATGGCTCTTTCATCTACTCTATCCATGAGTCAGATACGTATGCCAATGTACCATCATTTCCCAATGATCAATTTCTCATAATTTTATATTTTGCATGTATTCACCTTCCTTCCTTATATATTTTGCATGTATTCACCTTCTTTCCATGACATGCTCAATTACTTCCCCTTACTTGCAATTTGGTATCACTTGAAAATGCGTGAGCATCGTATCGTCTACTCGATCTAGCTAATCGGACATCGAAACGTAATTAACCGATTGTTTTATTGATCAAAATGAACAGTTACAATCAGTGGAAACACAGAGAAATAACACAGAGATTACACACTCAGAAACACACACTTGAGAGATCTCGCACGCTCAGAGCTCCCAAACACAAAGACCAAACACCTATTTATACTCGACTGGCCGAACCTCCTCCGAACCCCAGGTTCGGCCGGTCCGAACTTCAGGTTCGGACCTAGTTCGGCCAACCCTAAATTGACTTGAACTTGGTCTTCATTTGATACTTCACACGACGCACATTTCAGGTATCAACAAACTCCCCCTTGTCGTGTGCAGTATCCTCCTCTAATTTCTTCAATATCATCAAAAATGTATCTTCAATCAAGCTCCCCCTCAAGTTAAGATCTCGTTCGTCCAATGAGATGAATCTTGGAACAAACTCCTCCTCAACTCGATCGTAGCTCAGGCTTGAATACTTGATGACATTCAGTTTATCTCTGATCTTTATCAACAAGCTTCAGAAGACTTGAAGTTGTGATAACTTGCACTACAGCTTCCTGCATCAATACTTAAATAATCTTGGCGCAAAACGTCTCTTCGAAACTCCAAGATATGATTTTGAAAATTGATTTTATATCACGTGTTGATCGGATCGAAAATAAAATAGAAATAAAATCTTTTTGGCTTTTTGAAAAGTTTATACCAAAACAAACCTAAAATCTTTTTGAGTTTTCAAAGTTATGCTAAAACACACCAAAAATCTTTTTGTACTTTTCTTGATATGAAGTGAAATTGCAATACAGAATCAGACACTATTTTTGGTATGAGAAAGATCACTATACGGGATCATATTGGTCATAACGCACTGAACTACACTTCAATTTCAATTAATTGAAGCACACAAGTCATGCCGATTGCCGGTATAATTTGTCCATCTTAAGCTCAAACAGAATCATACTCATAACATCTGGATATGTTAAGGTATTGATTAGATTTGCTTTGACCAGTGTATCCCACACTATCAGACATATTCTGACATTTTCTGTTTTTCTTTCTTTTCCTTTTGTGTGATTGCACTTGTTAACTTTCACATTGCATAATATTTTTCATGATACAGTCAACTGTGTTCCATGCAAAAAGAAATAAGAACGTTAAATCGTCTACCTTAAGGTCGATCTTTCGATACGCAGATAAGGCCTCGGATTTAACAAGATAAAGAAAATAAAACAAGTTGAAGTTGTATAACTCAACAACAATCAGGTCGGTACTTCCGTACACGCAGAGAAAGTCCGATGAGTTATACGAAACACCAAAGAAAATAAAGCAGAACGTCAAACGAACAACGATCAGGTCGGTCTTTCGACACGCAGAGAAAGTCCGATCGTTTGACAAAATAAAGAAAATCAAACAAGTTTAAATCTTTGCAAAATGAACACATGTGTACACAGTTACTTCTCATTACTCTTTTCACACTTATTTTTCTTTTTGTGTCATGAAATACGCATCAAGATGTTATCCACATGGTCAAGCATTAGTATTTAGTGTATATCACATCTGAATACTTTCTGATTTGTCGAGCCTACCAAGCACATCAAACAATGATCTTATGGCTCTTTCATCTACTCTATCCATGAGTCAGATACGTATGCCAATGTACCATCATTTCCCAATGATCAATTTCTCATAATTTTATATTTTGCATGTATTCACCTTCCTTCCTTATATATTTTGCATGTATTCACCTTCTTTCCATGACATGCTCAATTACTTCCCCTTACTTGCAATTCTCCCCCTTAAAATGAAAACTCTATTTTTTGGATTTTCATTTTACACAAAAACAAGACCCTATTTTTGGCTTTTTGGAGAAAAACGTGTAAACAAATAAAAGTGATCAATCAACACGGATATGTTGCAGTGTTAAAATTCAGAAAAATTGCATATGAGAAAAATTTGTCATTAAATTTAAATTAAGCAGAATACTCCTCCATCAACAATTTCTCAATCGTCGATAAGTCTTCTAGAAGTACCTGCACACTGGACAACCCGATTAGTTCACAAATGACCCGAAGCGAATTGCTTCTGGTCGACCATTGTCCTGATTTTGCTTTGAAACCACCTTAGGTTTCCATTGTTGTTGTTTTGGTAATTCAGTTGTCGATGAAACAATCACAGGTGACTGTGATGATGAACCTACATTGTGTGCTTTTGAAAACATTGGAACAAAACGTTTTTGTTTATGATAAAATGTAGACTCAACCTCATCAAAAACTCTGCCGTGTTCATCGAAGAACTTAGTATCGGCAGATTTACCAAAAACTGATTTCTTTTGAAACCTTGAATTGGATTCAGCAGGAAGTGGACAATCTTTTGCCATGTGCCCTCTTTGACGGCAAACATAACATAAACGTGTCGATTTGTCCCACTTTTGATGTTCCTGCACAGAACACACATGAATATCTCTAACATGATCAGAAATAGAATCATATACCTGATGACGATGATCATGCACCCATGTAGAAGTTGGGCTACGAGATTGAGAACTTGCAGATGAAATATCAGCGTTCACAAAAACTTCTGAAATCTTTCGAGCATCAACGCAATGAAGAGGAAATTCTTTGTCAGAAAACAATTGATCAGAACCCTTGAGTTTGTAAAACCGCTCAGGTTGAACTTTTTCAGCTTTGAAAACCTCCTTCTTCACTTGCTTCAACTTAAGCTTCTTGAGATTTGGTGATTCAGATGCTGAAACCTTCTCAACTCGAACCTTCTTTTCATGAAATCCCAGACCAACTTGTTTACCAGGTATCTTCTCCGCAGAATTTGAACTCTGATGTCCATTCTTAGCCAATCTTGTGAATTCAGCTTTCATATCAGTGATTTTCTTCTGATCATAGAAAATAGTCTCATCGATTTCAGGTTGAGACTGAATCTTGTCACTGGATGTAGCCGACTTCTCATTATCAGTAGAAGATGAACCAGAAACAAATTTTGGTGCTAAAGGAATCTCAGATTTCAAAACCTTTTTCTTGTTTTTCTTGTTTTTCTTCGTCTTGACAACCTTTGCTTCTTCAGAAGTAGTAGATGATATCTTTGAATAGTCAACATCCTCAATATGTTCCTTCACTTCTTTAAAAGCGTCCTTAATATGAGCAGGAGGTGATGCAGTTTTATCAAACATTCTTTCAAAATTTGCATCATTTGCCAAGAAGCTTGTGAAAACTTGAGAATTTGAAACATTGTTGAGAAGTCTTTTAGCATCAAGAACTTGAATTTTGAGATCAGAAATTTGCTGTTGAGCTTCTGCAAATTCCTTTTCTTTAGCAATCAAACGCTTGGCAACTTTGTGAGTTTCAAATTTTTGTAAGCGAAGATTATCAAGTCCTTCATGTAACTCCTTCTTCAATTTAGCTTCATTTCTCTTTTGAATTTCCAGATTTGCAGCTTGCAACTTGTTAACTCTAACCAACTCCCGCTTCTCATCCAACAACTTTTCCATATCAACTTGATAAACTTTGATCTTAGCATCAGACTCTTCAACACTTTTAGTAAGCAAATCAAGCTTGATCTTAGATTTATCAAATAAATTCTGGAAATCATTCGCTGCATCTTCTGCCTCTTCCTTCCATTTCTTCACTGCTTTCACCAATTCCTCCTTTTCTTCACAAATTTCAGCTTTCGAAGTTTCAACAGTCTTCTTATCTTGCTTCAAAACTTCTAAAACGTCATTCAACAGTTTGACCTCAGTAATCAAACTCTCATTTTTCAAAACGAAATCCTGTTTCACATTCTTTAGAAATTATCAATTCTGACCTGATCAGCATCAAATTTTTCAGTCAGTTGCTGAACTTTCTTCATCAACAATGCATTTTCCTTCATCAAACTCTCCATGTTTTCAGCAGATGCATAAGAACTTGGAATAGAACTAGTATCAGAACTAGAATCTAAACTAGTATCTGAACAATAATCTTCTTGTAAATCATGAGTAGCTATTAAAGCTGATGAATCATAACCAAAATGTTTACCCCAATCAATAGCACCATCTTTTTGAACTGTCAAAGCTGTTGTCTTGCCTGTGTTACTTGTAGATGGTTGAGTAAAACCAGGTTTGGATGATTGTGGAGTATCAGATTTCTGTTGACATTCTTTGGCAAAATGTCCAAGTTGTTGACACTTATAACACTTTAACTTTGACTTGTCGAAACCCAATTTGTCACCAGAAATACGTCTTCCATGTTTCTTAAAAAACCTCTTTGACCGTTGACATAACATAGCATATTGCCAAGAAACATCCAATTCAGTCAATTGATCATCATCAAGTTCATCAAGATCCTCACTAGTTAACTTTGCATCAGCAACATTTTTGAGAATCAAACCAAAAGATGATGAAATCAATGCAGAAATCATTTTGGCACAGTCCTCCGTTGATTCAGCCGAGAATGCACTTTGAGTTGAAATATTCGGAATTGTGAAATTGCAACCTCTTGAAGAATTATTATCAGAATTTCCTGAAACTCCAGCTAGAAAAGCAACACTTGGTGCAGAATTTAAATTTGGTTTAGCTTTAGCATTCATGCTTGCTGAATTTTCACCATGATACAATTCCGGATTCTGTAAAGTAACACTTGACTTTTTGTTGTTTAACATTTCCATTTCCCGAGCATGAAGTTTTCCAGTAAGCTCGTGAAATGTTAAAGCAGGATAATCCTTGTCATGAGTAAGTAGTAAAACATAATTTTCCCACTTTTCAGGTAAAGCTTCCATGATCTTTTCCTTTAAATCCGCATCAGACTTTTCAATTCCAACCACCTTCAATTCACTAATCAAATGTGAAAATCTTGAAACTAGAGCAGTAATGTTTTCATTGTCATAATTCTGAAAATTATCAAATTCTTTGTTCAAAACTTTCTTTCGACTCTTCTTATAATCAGCATTTCCTTCACATCTTGCGGATAAAGCATCCCATAATTGCTTAGATTTCTTGCAAGTGCTAAATTGATGAAGCAATTCAGTAGGTAATGCCATAGTAAGATAACCATAAAGTTTCTTTTCAAGCTCATAACTTTTTCTTTCATCACCATCAAAGTCTTGAATTTCTTTGAGATCTCCATCTTCCATTGGTCGTTCATACAACTTTCGAATTGGAATCCATAAATCAATGTCATTCGTGCTAATATAAGCAGAAAATCGTTTCTTCCAATTTTGGTAATCTTCAAGCTTTAACAATTTGGGAACTTTCTGACTTGTTCCAATTTCATTGTCAAAATTGAGCATAGTTTGCATTGCACTCTGCATCGCAGCAAATGCTTGAAAATCCGACATCGTTGAAAATTTGAAAAATTCTGATCTGTCCGAACTGATCCGAACCTACTGTAACCTCCGAACTTCCTCCGAACTCGTCCGAACTTCACCGAACTACCTCCGATCTCTCACCGAATCTCAAAAACTCCGAAGATCCTCCGATCCTAGTCCGAACTCTCACCGAACGAACTCCGAACCTATAAAGACTCCGATCTAGACCGAACTGTCACCGAACTCTCGCCGAACACCTCCGAGCTACCGCCGAACCTCAAGTTCGGAGCGGTTACTCCGAGCTTGCCCAGTTACCTCCGAACTTCGAAGACATTTTTCGAAAACTCGCAAAAACGGTCTGATTTTGACGAAACTCGATATGGTAGATCAGAAAATTCGATAGAAAACGATTTAGGAACAATTTTGACACAAAACACACGTCAGAAATGATTGAAAACACGTAACGAAACACGAGAAAACTTCAAAAACGCTCAATAATCCGAGAAAATAGCAACCACAGATCAGTAGAGTGAACCAGAAAGCTCTGATACCACTTGAAAATGCGTGAGCATCGGATCGTCTACTCGATCTAGCTAATCGGACATCGAAACGTAATTAACCGATTGTTTTATTGATCAAAATGAACAGTTACAATCAGTGGAAACACAGAGAAATAACACAGAGATTACACACTCAGAAACACACACTTGAGAGATCTCGCACGCTCAGAGCTCCCAAACACAAAGACCAAACACCTATTTATACTCGACTGGCCGAACCTCCTCCGAACCCCAGGTTCGGCCGGTCCGAACTTCAGGTTCGGACCTAGTTCGGCCAACCCTAAATTGACTTGAACTTGGTCTTCATTTGATACTTCAAACGACGCACATTTCAGGTATCAACACTAGTTG
>JBCNJP010011751.1:0-14991 GCA_039602395.1 Deinandra increscens subsp. villosa
CACCCTTGAGCAATTATATCAACCTACAATGACATATATTTAACCATTTTGAGCATAATTGACCAAATATACACAATACTCAAATAATTAACTAAATTCACACCAAATATACAAAAAATGACTCAACACCACATTAAGACTCAAATACTATAACTTAGATAAAAACTAAATAAAAATGACCCAAATTCGACTCAAATATTACACAATTTACACGGGAAAATATGATGTGTTTGCCACACATCAAACATCCCCACATTTACTCTTTTTTCGTCCCCGAAAAATACTGCAATGGAATCATAACCAGGGCATCCAATTTCTAATTTACAAACTATTCAGAATTCAGATTCAATTACATTAGCATTAGCCTAGCTCGATTACCGGTATTTCGGTCCAATTAAACCCAACCACCAACCATTCAGCCCCAAATGCATCATTTTAATTTTATTTAGCATATTCAATCGACTAATGGGTCCCACACTTATGCCTTTCAATTCATCCTAATCCCATCAGTTTTTTATTATTTTTTACACATCTTAATATTTATGTACACATATATCTTTTTAATAGTGGAATTGCATGAATAAATGGATGAATTTTTATTTGAGCTATTTTTTTCTTTTTCATTTTTTCATTTTTTTATATTCTTTTTTTTTTCTTCATTTGGACTTCACCTAGAGGAGCATCCACTGAGTAGCGAGCCCGATGGGTAGCACATAGGATATTTAGCCCATCACCTAACCTAGAGGCGTATCCTTCAAGTCCTTATCCCAAACGGAAACACATAGTCTTCGGTATTTTATTCTATTCTTTTTTTAGCTCAAACAAATGGAATGGATTAGCGGAGGCTCCACTATTTACCGAATTTACTTTCGTAAAAAGATATAAGTGTGCCTAAATTACTAAAAAGATATACACATATGAAAATATTAAAGATGCGATTTTTATTATTTTTTTATATTTTTCTAAACAGTTTCGGAATCCTCAATCAACCTAAGGCGAAAACCCACTAAAGTTTCATGATTTACATATCAATTATATTGATTTATTATTTATGTGATGCACAAGGATTTTTAAGCCTAATTAGTCAGCTGAGCCTACCAATACATCAAAACTAGCTAAAATACAACTTATTATTATAATTTAACAGTTAAGCACAATTAATTAAAACATTGAACCCCTAGTTGTACTATCATTCCCCATTTTGTTGTAGCCAAAATCAGGAACATTTTTTCAATTTTTTTAAGACAAAAATACACCAAAACTAAAAACTAAGACGCTAAAAAGAAAAATAAGACGCAAGACTTCCCATCCCCGCACTTAAACGACATATTGTCCCTATTGTGAGATGAGAATAAAAATAAAATAAAAATAAAAAAAAAACACACTAAAAAGAAAGATAAAGAAAAATAAAAAATGCAACGAAAAATAAAAAGGTAAATCGGAACAAACTCCCCTTATTGTTGATTTTGATGAATGACGAAAGAGTTCGATCCCAGGTTCTCTATTAATTCTTCATGAGCATCTCAACGCGAACATCATCGAATCTGTAAAGAAAGACACAAAACAAAAACACCCGACGAAAAACAAATAAGCACGAAAAAGAAAAATAAATAAGAACACAAATAAAATAAAAACTAAGAACTCTAGAAGTTAAAGACAAATTTACAAACTATACAACCCGGATACTATGTGAATTCAGCTCCTAATCACTATCCAACCTCCAAATGGACTATCAAGAGGTTTGGATTTCACATCCTTCAGCACTAATTTACCAGTAATTACCCGGTTTCTACATTTAGGCTCCAACACTTTAACTTTTTAATGCTTAAATCGACCCGGAAGAAATCTAATTACTCTTAAGAAGCTCAATTTTGGGTTGTTTGCACAGGTAACTACCACCAACCTCCCCACACTTGGACTAAAAAGTGTATTATCATCTAGAATAGCCAAGTCTCCAAGTGTGGTTTTTCTCCCTTCATCCTTAACTACCAACAACTCATCATTCACTAAATCACCGACGAGTTCTCCTAACGGGTCATCTAATTCAATTTTGTCAACTAAGCAATCTAACCCACCGAGATTCTCCCCACACTTAGGCTCTATAACTACCCATTCATCTAAATTTTTTACATCCTCTCTAACCTCCCAAGTTGTGGGTTCTACCACATTCTCACTCTCATCCTTACCTAACCTATTGCTAACCCCCACATCTTTCCTAGTAACAAACTCTACACAACGGTCCACACAAGGTTTACAGGAACCAAGAAAATACATGGTCGTTGAAGGTTCAGATGGTCCTTGTCAGTGGGTATGTGAAAAAAAATTAAAAAACTAGAAAAGAAAAAAAAATTAAAAACCTAAAACTCTAGACTCAAAAAATGGAAATCCTAAGAAACTAGACAAAGAAAACCTATAAAGAATCAAAATTTCCTAATCACGACCTAAGTTAATATTGTTATTGCCAATTGTCCCCGGCAACGGCGCCAAAAACTTGATGTGTTCGGAAGTACGCTAAAATACTAATTAAAATCTAGACCTAAGGCACACCTAATTTTACCGAAACAACCTAAACCGAACCGAACCCTAAGGCAGTGAACCTGTCGGATTGTAGTATAGCTAAGGAAGACCGAATATCGAACCCTAAGGACACTAGATAGCTAGACTCTAACGTAGGACTCTATGAATAGGAAAATTAAGTAAATTAATTTAAATGGTATTACGGAATTAAATTAACTAAATTAATTAACTACTAACAACCAACACGAAGAGAAAACTTAGGGGTAAACCAAATATGAGAAAAGTATCACCTAGAACTGGAATCCTACTTAACACCTACAACTTCACTCAGCTATGACTGTTTTGATGGAGGCTAGTTCACCTTTTAAGTCCATCCTAGCAAATGATTCTAACGCTCGAACAATGGTTCACCTTTTAAGTTCATCCCACTTCAGCTAAGCCTAACCACCCTCGAAACAATCTACGACACCCTAGACCTGACAGGAGCTACCACTAATTTTCTATAACTGGCACGAGTAACAAATTAGCCAATTCCCTAGGACACTTCCTTTTGAGATAATGCTACAGTAGTTCATTAACCAACCCAACTACCCGATAACTATCATCCTTTTAAGATTATTTAGAGAGAAGCACACATAATTCTAGGTAACAATCGATGTTCAATCCTATGATCAACTAAATTTAGCTGGCCACATTAATTTGCAAACACATAGTCACACGAATTAATTACCCAACCCAAACCGGAAGACATCCGCAGATCAAGCAAGTATTGACTATCAATTGGAACCCTAAATTAAGCACGCATATGCATGAATTACAGAAAATAATGGAGTTTAAAGAATCATAAACATCAATCAAACAATCACAACCAAGTAAAGTCATAAATATTAAATATTCATTATAACAGGTCTAGGTAATACAATTAGCTTAGCTTACAATCATAGTTTGAACATAACCACGAAGAAAATCAGGATCGGAAGTAACATTCATCGTAAAAAATAATTCAGCAGCTTGCCTGCTAGGCTGCTTGCTTAATTAAAGATTTTGACTTTTGACGTGCGTGCTTGCCTGTGTGCTTGCTTCCTTCCTTCTTTCTGATTCTTATCGATTTTTTTTCTTTCGAATGCTTCGGTTTCTTCCCCAAGTATTTCTGCCGTTCGGATCCCCTTAATTCCTTACGTAAGCTTCTTTTTATTTTTTTGGTTGGAATCCCTAGTTGCCTCTGAAATTTTTAGGCTTCAGCCCACTTTGCGAATTACATAGCCCACATCAATCCAACTAAGATTTATTTGTTCTTTTACTCTGTTCAGCCTCCACGTGACTTGACTTCCTCGGGTGAGGTTATTGTGAGAAGTTTAGTTTGGATAAGAAGTATAAGAAGGAATCATAGCCATTAGATCTTCAATTAAATGAAGATCTATGGCTTAAAATTTTCCTGGGTAAATTAGAGAGAAAAACTAAAAAAAATCAAAGATAGAAGGGTATTTTTGACTTTTATCAAATTCCCCCCATTTTTTAAACCTTCATAACTTTTAGATACGACATTATTTTTTTTAAAAAAAATTACACCATAAAAACGAGCTTTTTTTTATCTTTAAAACGCGTATAGTGTTGCTATATAAAAAATTAAAAAAATTTTACTCTTTCGATTGTATCAAAATGT
The DNA here is from genome assembly GCA_039602395.1 of Deinandra increscens subsp. villosa. Classification (NCBI taxonomy): domain Eukaryota; kingdom Viridiplantae; phylum Streptophyta; class Magnoliopsida; order Asterales; family Asteraceae; genus Deinandra; species Deinandra increscens. The sequence goes on from JBCNJP010011751.1 coordinate 4,181, forward strand.
TCAAATCATTGTGTCATTGTGTCGTTGTGTCATTGTGTCAAAATATTCAGATCATTGTGTCATATTGTGTCAAAATGTTCAGATCATTGTGTCATATGGTGTTAAAAACTGAAAGAGTAATTTTTTTTTAATTTTATATATAGTAGCAATATATATACTTTTGACACGACGACACAATGACACAATGATCTGAACATTTTGACACAATGACATAATGATGTGTCAAAATGTTCAGATCCTTGTTTTATATGATGACAAAAACCGAAAGAGTAATTAATTTTATATATAGCAACACTATATATACTTTTGACACGACGACACAATGACACAATGATCTGAACATTTTGACACAATGACACAATAATGTGTCAAAATGTTCAGATCATTGTTTTATATTGTGCCAAAAACCGAAAGAGTATTTAATTTTATATATAGCAACACTATATATACTTTTGACACGATGACACAACGACACAATGATCTGAACATTTTGACACAATGACATGTGTCAAAAATCAAAAGAGTAATTTTTTTTTTCATTTTTTATATAGCAACACTATATGCGTTTTAAAGATAAAAAATGCTCGTTTTTATGGTGTAATTTTTTTTAAATAATCATGTCGTATGTGAAAGTTATGAATGTTTAAAGAAAATGGGGGAAGTAGATAAAAAGTCAACAAAAGTTGCTAAGACTAAAATACCCATCCTTCCTTTTTTATTAGATCAAGATCCAATGGCTGAAAATCCTTCTTATCCTTCTTACCCAAAACAAACTTCTCATTTGAACCTCTCCCTGACTTCCTCACCACCACTTTCTTCATTTATCGTGCAGCCCCTCAACTTATACTTAATTCTACACCAGTCCCTGAACTTCCAATAGTAACTCTTTTAGTCCAACTTTGATGAAATATCATACCAACCCCTTAAGCAATTATATCAACCTACAATGACATATATTTAACCATTTTGAGCATAATTGACCAAATAGACACAATACTCAAATAATTAACTAAATTCATACCAAATATACAAAAATGACTCAACACCCATTAAGACTCAAATACTATAACTTAGATAAAAACTAAATAAAAATGACCCAAACTCGACTCAAATATTACACAATTTACACAGGAAAATATGATGTGTTTGCCACAAATCAATGTATGCAAAGTTTTCAAAGTATGGCTTTTGGATTCGCGTAGTGCATATCTTAGGTTGTTTGGCTAATGATCAAGGTATTCATTTTGACCCGTCAAAAGTTATAGCAATTAAGAATTGGAGTACACCCTCAAACCCGATTGAGATTCGACAATTATTAGGTCTCGTTGATTATTATAGAAGATTTATTGAGAACTTTTCCAAAATAGCCCAACCCCTAACCGCTTTAACTCATGAAGACAAGAAGTTATCTGCGATTTCAAGACTGAAGCTGCCTTTCAAATATTGAAAAAAAAAATCTTAGCAATGCACTAAACCTATTCTTACCTGAAGGGACTAATGATTTTGTCGTATACTGTGATGCGTCGCATCATGGTTTGGGTTACGTGCTAATGCAGCGAGACAAGGTTATCGCTTACGCTTCAAGAAAATGGAAGGTGCATGAGAAGAATTACACTACTCATGACCTGGAACTTGGATCCGTTATGTTTCCTTGAAGATTTGGAGACACTACCTATATGAAACAAAGTGTACTATGTACACTGAACACAAGAGTCTGCACACATCTTCAGCCAGAACTAAACATGAGGCAACGACGATAGGTGGAGCTACTCAATGGCTATGAGTGCGAGATCCGCTACCATCCAGGAAAGACGAACGTAGTTGCAGACACCTTAAGTAGGAAAGAACGACTAAAGGCTCTCCAAGTTCGAGCACTTGGGACAACCATTTACCACTCGCCGAGTTTTCTTATAACAATAGTTATCACCCGAGTATTCAAGTCGCCCCTTTCAAAGGACTGTATGGAGGAAAGTCTCGTTCACCCCTCTATGGACTGAAGTTGGTGATAGCAAGCTAACAGGCCCCGAGCTTGCCTATGAAACTTCAGAGAAGATCTTCGAAAATCAGAACCGTTTGAAAGCTGAATGTGATCTTCAGGAACGTTATGCCGACCATCGACGCAAACCATTAGAAATTTGAAGTTGGTGATTGTATCATGTTGAAAGTATCACCTTGGAAAGGTGTGATAAGGTTTGGTAAATGAGGAAAGTTAAATCCTCGTTAGATTGGTCCTTTCGAGATCCTTGAACGGATTGGACCAGTGGCTTACAGACTTCAGCTACCTCCCGAACTAAGTAGCGTACAAAACATTTTTCACGTCTTCAATTTGAAGAAAAGTTTGTTCGAAGAAACACTTCTTATTCGTCTCGACGAAAACCAGATTGACGACAAACTTCACTTAATCGAAGAGTCGGTTGAGATCTTAGACCGCGAGATTAAAAGATTGAAACAAACCCGAATTCCCATTGTCAAAGTATACTGGAACTCATGAAGAGGACCAAAGTATACTTGGGAACGTAAAGATCAAATCTTTCATATATATATATGCGCCCGTTTGACAAGACTACCACCACCGGTACCGCGAGTTGCATTTCGGGACGGAATTCTTCTAACCGGGGGAGGATGTGACAACCCCATAATTCCCAGGTCAACAATAACTTTGACTAAACATAATTACTGTGCATTATTTTTTTATCTACCTGCACTAGGCTTAATTTTATTTGAAATTAGGTAACTTTACGTGCAACCGTAGATACCTTACTTAAGTGAACCCACGACAGTATCGGAAATCGACCTTTAATGACAAAGAAACTTTATGTTTTATAACTAGAATTTTTAATAATAAGAAATATAAAATGACATTTTATATTCTCTTATCCCTTTGTATTATTAAATTAATACGTCATCACCGGTCAAACCATTAGACGTTTATTTTATTAGACTATTAGTTTAATGACTTAATACGTTTATTCTAAGCCCATTTATCTAAAATATATTAGATATAACACTCATTTCTCTCTATTCTCCCTCCTTTTCTCGGCTCACACCAAACAAAACCCAACCCCTTTGTCCCAACCGGTTCACACCACAAACCCTAATGCCCCACCTAGCCACCATATTTAAGGTCTCATTCTTTTGATTTCTTCATTTCTTAAGAACCCTACCCCTCTCTCACTCTAGAAATTTGTCTGCCACCACCACATCTTTCTAGATTTCTCACTTGCTCATCCTCTTCCATCAAAGATCAAGACTGAAGAGTGGGTAAGAGCTTAACTTGGAAGCTTAATCAACACTCACTTTGCTCAGAAACCAATTTTGGGAAGTTTTTAGTGAGAACTCATATATTTCCTTGTACTTTTCATGATCTAGTCTCCATTTCATGCTCTTAATCATGCCTATAACCCATTACTTGCAAGTCTTAATGAATCCTTGGTGATTACTTGATAAAGACTTAGTTTCAACTAGTAATAACCTACTTTGATGATCTTATTTTGAGTATAGCACATTTATTTTTGGATTTCATGAGTTGTTATAATAATATTATGCTTGAAATAGTCTCATGTAAAGAATATGTCCTTAGAATCATCACTTAGATGAAAACCCCAATGTTTTGAGCATAGAAGCCTACTTTGATGAACCAAAAACCATGTATTTTTTGTAGAGTGTTATTCTTGAACATGTTATGGTTATAAATATTATTTTGTTAAAAATAGATGCTAAACATAAAGATCTATGGATAATAACTTGACATTTTGTTAAAACTTAACATATGTGGATTTTATGGTGACAAAAGCTATTTCTTGACTTATGATGTTTTTGAGGCCATAAAAACTTAAGATAATAAATTACCAATAATTTTTGTAAAGGCACATTTGGTAACTAAAGGATTTGAGCTCAATAACAGTGTTTTCAAGACCCGAAAACCCAACTTTAACTTAAACATTTTGATAATTTTGGTTCCTTAAGATTCTGACCCAAAAAGAAAACATGGACATTATTGTTAACTAAATTGAACATTGGGGAACCAAAAGTGAAAAAATAACGTTTTAGGAAGAAACAGGACAAAAACTGTTGCTTTCGGTAACCTAAAAACCCTGATTTTGACAAGTTAGGCCTCCACCAGAACTGGTAATTTGGAAAGTGGAAGTACTTGAAAACAACATAATAAACACTTACCAAGTGATTAGGAAACTCAAACCGTCGTAAAACAAGTCATAGAGGTGAAACTAGTAAAATCGACACTTTTACCGGAAAACCGACACTTGAGAACTAAAATTATAAAGACTTATATTTTGGGACATTATTTCAAGAAAATGGTTATATTACATGTAACATCATTATTTTATAAGAAAAAGCGAACAATACCATGTTATGACGCGCGATAGAAAACATGTATATCGGACGCCGACATTTAAATATTTTATTAATATTTTCCTTGTGGTCCAAAATCTTACAAATATTTAATAACTTTAAATATTTACTTTTCGTGTCATCTTGCGTGAAAATGATAATATATTTTAGGAAAATATATCTCGTTTTATATTTTGGACGCGAAACTCTAAAATATATTTAATTGATCAATGAGTATATTTTTCCAACACTTAAAGATATTTGTTCATACAAGTAATAGTCACCAAGATTTCCAACGATAATAATGGGTAACCAGAGTCAAGACTTGACCAAGTTAATTGGGTGACATAAACGTTAACCCAATTGAATCGACACTACAATGTCTTAATATATTTTAGGACACTACTAGGTCAAACCATGTAACAATTCGGCCCTCTGGGTAGGACCTGAACCTCATAAACGGATAAAAACTGATAAACCGGTGAAACCGGAACGCACGTATATAGGCGTAGTATGTCAATTAAGGTATTAGAAAAGTCTAGTAGCCTTAAAACACTTCACAAGTATCACACACAAGTCGGAGTCTTGAAATATTGGTGATTGGTTGAAAATCGGTGAATATCGTGAATTATGTGAAAACTGATACATGAATTTAATTGCATGATCGTAAATTGTTATATGGCAAGTTGATACGCCTAGAGCAACCCAAGGCCCTAGGCGATACGCCTACAACCCAGTTTTCAGCAAAGCCCTAATTCTCCACTATTTAAGCACAATTAGTCTCCATTTCTTCATTCCATCACCACCAAACGTCATTTCAGCCTCATTTACGTCTCTTATCATCCTTTTACTCATTTCTCATCAAGATCCAAGCTTTATTACAAGTTTCAAGCCCCGGTTTCATCCCTTATCATCCTACATCATTCGGTAAGTGTTTTCTTATGTTTTGCTTGTGTTTAAGTTGTCAAGATTCATGTTCTATGATAGATCTAGGTCTGATCTATAATGGTTTGATGACATCAAGTATAGATCTAGTGATTTGAGCAGAAAAGATTGCATCTTTTGATCAAAATGTGGCTTTTTATGCATGATGTTGTGATATGAGCTAGATCTAGGGTTTTTGATGGAAAATCATGCATGCATGTGGATAAAGGTCAATGATTTGTGCTAGATCTATGTTGTAATGTATATATAATGATAGATCTAGGGTTGATGATGCATAAAGTGATTGACTTTGCATGATGATTTCAGTTGCCATGCATGCAATATCTTGAATAAAGGCATATGATTGTTGTTAGATCTATTATGTGAGCATGTAATCTAGGTTATTGGATGCATGATGGTGTATAAAGTTGTGAACTTGATAATCAAATGCATGCGGATAATTTAATAAAAATTATTTACATGAAAATATGGTGAAAGTAGCCGATTTGGGCAAGTTAACTTACATGCATGTGGGTAGGAATCTATGATATGGTTTAATCAGTGTTGCAAAAATCACGATTAATCGTCGATTAATTGGCGATTAATCGCTTGGCACCCCTCAACCGTCTACGATTAAGGGCTTGATGGTCAATTGGTCAATGATGGTCAACATCGGTCCTTGGCGGTCTTAGCGGCCCTTGGCGGTCTAGACGATCAACTTAAAATTTTAATTTTCTTTTAAAAAAAAGTTAAAAATGCATCAAAAATTAAGCTATAGGCGTATTTTGAAAGAATGTTAAAGAAAGATGAATATTTAAATATGAAAATGCATTTATATTTTGAGATTATTAGATGTATTAGTCTTTACTATTGTAGTTTTTGACTTAAACGTTTATTTTAGATTATGACTTTTTTAAGGGTTTTACTTATTTACTTATTAATTATACTAAGATATTACCATATTGGAAATATATATGTGTATATTAATTTTTTTATAATAATCTATGGTCTCCGATTAATCGCAGATTAATCCCCGATTAATCAGATTAATCGCTTAACACCAGTCGACTGTCGAGCAACCGCCGAACGATTTCTGCAACCTTGGGTTTAATACATGCTAAATGATGATCTATGGGAATTGCATGGGAGAATGATGTTATGAGAACATGGATTTAGCCTGCACGTGATAGATATATATTTATCGGTAAATAAATAAATTGGAAAAATTGCATAATTATAAGCATGAAGTTATTTGGCTATGTGTTTGCATGTGATAAGTTAAATTATTTATGAGTTATACGTGTATACAAGTCCTAAGTCTCCTACCTCGGATGAAATGACAAGACTTTGCATGATTGTTCCGTCGATCGTATATCGTATACGCGTGATAATATCGTAAGTCATCGTAACGCATATATTCATCATGATACAATGTGTTGTATATAAGATACGTGTTAGGTTATGAATAGGAAACCTAAATGTGATCACCAATATGCTCTCAAGTCCACTTATCCAATGTCCACGAATTGTCGTGATGTTCGGTCAATCACGGTTATGTGTCATAGGTGAAGTCTAGGAGGTCTTCAGTACTTCTCAGTGGTTGGTTGATTGGATTAGCTTATTTGCACCCGAAGGTGAGTTCACGGCCCCACTTTTACTATTTAACGCTTTTGGGGGAGAAGACATGTGGTAAACTTTTACGGTTTCCGAACTGCATTATTGTTTTATATACTAGTTGGTAAATAGTAGACAAAACACATGCAAGGGAGTCCTTCCACTAATAGCGTAAGCCATTTTATATCAGTGATAACGTGGAAATGTTTGGTAGATCTACTGGGTCTGACAAACCCTACCCGCGCTAGTCGCTCTAGCTCCTACTGGGCCTTGGAGGGGAGAGGAACGGGTATAATGTTGTCCTAACTCGGTGTTGTGTTCCGCATTATAGCACAACCGAAAGGCAAAAACTTAAGTCTGTCAGTTATGGTGATTACGAATTCCTACTAGTTTAAATGTCGTGGTCTAGCTAACCCAGGTATATAAAAAAGGTAATGTTTTGATGAACTGATTTGATTAAACATGTTTTTAGGAATGGGATTCTTGTTGGGTTACGTCTCGATGAGAGTAACTAGATAAACTTATAATTTCTGGAAAATGATGTTTCCTACTTTTAAACTCTATGAATTCACCAACCATGCGTTGACTCTTTACATGTTTCTTCTCAGGTCCTTAGGAGGAAGTTGCTAAGGCAAGCACGCTTAGGATCATTTTTGGTCTGCATTGTCATGTTTGATTTGAATTTGCTTTGATTGCCTTGGGCGAAAGACTTATTAAACTATTTATGTTTTTCTTCCGCAACTTTTGTTTTGGATAACTAATGGTTTATCGCTTCCGTAAATCTTTTCTAATCTCGTAAATGCTTCCGCACTGTTTTTGGATAATATTATTACTTACTCTGATAAAAACCAATTTTGAAACGTGTTGATTATTGAGTCGAGCATGTAGATGTTCGATGTGTCTGACGACTCAGATCCTAGTGGTGGTTGCGGCAGTCACGGTCGCGCCACCAGTCTCACCCCAGGTCCGCGAATCCCCGAGGGCGACGGGTTTTACACACACATAGACGCACATATACGCAGTTCTCTTGTTTTACTTATTGCTGATACATAAGTATATATATACGACTATACATACGACTATATGTAATGATTTCTTTCCATGCTATAGTTGTTGTCTCTATCTCTCTATCGCTTTGTCACATCTACCTTCGAGTAGTACTTGTTTGAATAAGCCATGTCGTTATTCAAAGGATAGCTACTTACTGTAATATACATGGGATGTATATTGCAGGCATGTCGACTAACTAATTGGACATCGGAGCGTCATCGGGAGCCAAGGGGAAGAGACCACTAGGCTCAGCATTAGGTGAGTTGGACTGCGCAGTTATTCGGAGGAGGGAGCTACATATCAGTGATTAGGGGACATATCCTGCATACATGGAGGATATCATCCGGACTTACCAGGTGCCACCCCCAGCTGCAGGGAGTGTTGTCTCGGAGGGGAGAAGTGCATCGTCTCTACCGGGACTTGCCTTTTCACCTAAAGCAGACTTTTGCTGCCTTAGTGGCGGATTCTGCACAACACCAGGAATGCATGTTCCATGTATTGGACGATGTGGATGACTTGAAGGGCGGACTTCGTGCCTTGCAGATTCGGTTGGACAACACTATCGCCGGGTACCGTCAGGACATGGGAGACGTAGATCGATTGGAGCACAGCTACATCTCCCAGCGTGACGAGATCTATGGATTGAGGGCTGTTGTACGCTCTCAGGAGGACACCATCCAGCACCTGCTGATAGGGCATGAGCTCATGGCTACCCGAGTCATGGCCCTAGAGGTGGCATTAGCACCGCAGGAGGCACCGCCAGCACCTGGACCAAAGCCTGTGGCCCAGGAGGACCCAAAAAGTGAAGGTTCCATTGTTATGGGATGAGAGTATCGGTGTTATCAGCTAGTATTAGTAGTATCTGGTAGTATCTAGGACGTCTTTTAGAGAAACATTGTAGTCTTTATCAATGTTTAGCATGTCAAATTTTGACTCATTTTGAAATTTAATGAAGTTGTGAATCAATTACAATTTCGTTTTAATTTAAGTTGTTGTTTGAATTTGTTGTGTGTTTTTCCTATTTGTGATTTGATATTTGTTTTATGCTTAGATGATGTACACCAGGATGTTAATCATTTTTGTATATTATGAATAAATAAAATGGCAGGTAGAGGTCGTGGTCGAGTGTAGAGGCTAGATTATGAGACTTGTAATATTAAATATGTTGGGCTGGGCTTAGAGGGTTTCATTAGTTTAGTAGACTAGTTTGGTTATTGTATGTAGGCTAGTTTATGGTTGGGCTTGAGTTTACTATTGGGTTTATGACTCAAGAGGCCCAATAGTAAACCCATTGGGGTGCCTATATAAACCCCTCTAGACCTCCTCATTTGGGGCTTGCCAGTTTACGATTCTAGAGGAACCTTTACGATTACGATCGTAAACCCGAGAGAGACAGTTTACGATTACGATCTTGTATCCGACAAGTTCATCTTGTGTGCAATATCAGGTTTTTATTGTTTATATTCATCATATTCTCAGTTTTCTTCTCACCACTTATCTTGAATCAATCAATCACTTGGATTCCACACTCGTGATTGATAGAATATCGTGAACGGTTGTTTTCTGGACCTACAATTGGTATCAGAGCCAAGAAACAAGTGTTTCGTGGTTCTCACGATATAGATTCAAGAGATCTAACGGTTTCTGTGAGTTTTTTCTTGAGTTTTTCAGGTTCACGATCGAGTTTGCTGCTGTTTCTGTGCTGTTCGTCGTATTTACGATCGCTGTTCTTGCTGTTCTTAGTGTTTACGCTCAGTTTCTGGGTTTATTGAGTGTTTACGACTGGGTGTTCTTGAAGATCTTCATCGGATTCGAGTTTACGACATCAAGAAGTGCTTTTTAAGTGTTTACGACCTGCAAAATCGAGATTACGACTTCAAGATCGGTGCTTTGGGTGTTTACGATCAAGTTCAACCGGAATCAGTGTTTACGATTTTACCAGCCGGAAACATGTTTACGATTGGCAGTTGTCGGAAAAGTGTTTACGACTGAGGTTTATCGGAATCAGGTGTTCTCGATCAGGTGTTTACGATCCAGCTGTCTGACGATCGTAAACAGGTGATTACGATCGGAAATAGGGTTTTCGATCGAAAACAGGATTTGCGGCAAAAAGTCACTATTTCATACTTTCACGGAAACGGACGTAACTTTTGACTCGTTTGAAGTTAGAAGCTCAAATTTTTACACGACGTTCGTGACACCGAGCCCCAGAATTACCCCCGACTAACGTCCAGGGGAGCTCGTTTGGACCCCCAAATTCCACTCTGAAGGCCTCCGTTTTTCAGTTTTAAGTTTTTGACACTATTCTTTGAATAGTACTTTTGCCGCTTTTGCCGATTCTTCAAAATCTTCAAAGGCTGCATATCTAAAGAAAGAAAATGAGTTCAGTGGTTGAAGAAAAGAATATAGTTGAGGACAAAGATGCTTTCGCAGATGAAGTTGACAAAACTGAGATATGCCCCAATCCTACTTGTGCTCGTATAATTCCTGGACTTAGGCAAATTTGTAAAAATTATGAGATAGAATTGTTTGAGATAAAATGCGAGAGGAGTTATTTTAAGGGTACATGGCAAAAGAATGAGGAGAAGGTAAAAGCTCATAAACTAGACATTGAGAAATATCGGAAGCTAGCAACGGAGGAGACTATCTTATATGATCGGGCTAAGATTGAGATATCTGAGCTTACACAGAAATTAACTGAACTGCAACAAAAATATGATGAGCTACAGGTCAAGTATGATTGCAATCAGGAAAGAAATCAGTGAATGCTCGATGCTGGAAAGGAATTGTCACATGATGTTATAACTGGTCAAGTTGGGAAAGATAAAACGGGGTTTGGGTCAGAAAAGTCTGATAAGTCTCTGTCTGCGAAG
>JBCNJP010011752.1:0-14987 GCA_039602395.1 Deinandra increscens subsp. villosa
ATAATACATATTGGTCCTGAGGGTAAGTTGGTCATAAAAAATGCTTAATCCTAAGACGCGTACAAAAATTAATACAATGTGTACAAGTATTTTAAGCATCAAAATTAAAGTACCATTCACACCCAAATAACCCTGTTCAAAAAAGTAAGGTTAATATTGGAATTAACCACGTGAACGACCAGAAGCCGCCTTCGTGAACCGTGAACCACGCTTCTCCTCCCTACACACGCTAAGCTGCATTTACTCCTCCTCTCGATAGCCGCAATCTCCAGCGGTATCTCCCCTCGATTGGGCATCTTCATCTTCTTCAGCCGTATCTGTCCTCTCGATTACCACATTCCAATGGGGTTTTTGAAATTTGAATACATTACATAAGCTCCTCATCTATCAAGACATCAGAATCCAGACATCAGAATCATTGTTTCTCTCTCCCTTCTCGCGCATCAGAAGCACACGGTTGTCCACCGCCGCCCCCGTTTACGGCCAAACGCCGTTTAATCGACGTTGATTGGCGGTGATTCTCGATCGAATTCTCTGACCGGGATGCCAAATCTCACCCAATTTCTTTTTCAAGTTTTGACTCCATGGTACAATTAATCACAAATAGCGTTAGATTTCATGGGAGTTTTTCCTCTTTATCTGCTTTTGCCATTTTATATTTTCTTTTCGACCTGAGCAGCAAAGGATTTCGATCTTTCAGTTTTGTATTCGCTTTTTGGTTACATCAGGTGTACGATTGTTTCGCATCGACCTTAGCAGCAAAGGATTATCGATGGTATTTGCAGGTTAGATTTCTCAAACCTATTTTGTATTTTTCTTCGAATTTGGGTTTGGAAATATTTTGAACTTTACTCTACTTGTCATACAATCACACGTTAGTTATGATCATTAGGGGGTGTTATGATTTGCATTTGGGACTCTGATTATTGATAGACAAACAAATTCTCTTGTTTGTCTGATTGTATGGTATGGTTATGCTTCAGGGTTCACAATCTGCTGCCTCTCATTTTAAGCCTCTTACTGACTAGCCAAACCCCACATAAGGAATTGGTAAGCCTGCCTTTTTGTTCATGTAAAAGAAGGCTATGAATGCATATAGTAGATACATGCATAATCAAAGGGCCTTTAGGTATCAATGAGTGTACTGAAGGTATTCCTGAGTAGGTTTAGTGGTTGTGTGAATTAGCCTGGTTAAAGAGCATGTTTAATCATTGTTGATGTTCTTGGTGCATCATATGCTTTATTGCAACTTATTTATCTGATTTTTTTGTTTTAAAAGGTTTTTTGTCAAAGTCCAGAAGTAAAGATCCTACTCAAGAGGTTTCACGTAAAATTCAAGAGAATTTCTTATAAGGCAATTTTCTTATAGCATGTGACCACCCTCTGTTGTTACAGATCAGTACCTCAACATTTATTTGTTGATGCAGGTAGTTCATGATGTTCATAAGTAAAAGCATCGAGTGAGATTCTCTCCCATGTCTGCTGAGCTTGTTGACTAATGTACTTTGCTTCTCGTGAATCTGTTGTGCAGGTACAAGTTCTTCCTCAAGAGGTAACAAACGTCAGCACATTTCATATTTTCTACAAGTATGATAGAATTGATCATTACATACGCCATGAAAGCCTTGAATCATCGATTATGTGTGCAGGTTTGTGATGGTGGGTTATGTGCAGTTATGTGTAGGGCTCTCGGCTGATTTGTTTTATGAATTTTGAGACTGTGTTGTGTTTATTGCAGAAAAATGGAGGAAAAGAATATGCAGGTAAGTAAAGGTGAGTTTTCTTATATTACAAATAAGAGTTAACTTGAATACTTTATTTGGAAATGTATATATGCTTACATTATAAACAGGTCTTCAATTTGATGCAAGTTCTTCACTGGAGCAGAAATTTGATGGAGGTTCTTCAATAAAGCAGATTGATGCAGGTTCTCCCTTTGAGGTTTGATGTACGTATATATGAATTATATGGTAATCCTTAAATTTTGGAGTAGATTTTTATAGGAGTTTTTTATATTTTAGTTACATGCTTTTAGGAATAGATTTGTACTAATATTTTTTATATTTAAATTACAGGCTTATAGGAATAAATTTTGAATTGAATTGGGATTGTGAATTCGTAGGTTCTGCCCTTTATATTTCTTTGACCATTGAGCTGTCTTTTTCCTTTAATTTTTTATTATTTTATTTTTTAATAGGTGCTTTCTTGAAGTGTGCTATAGAAAATGTGAACTTTGAGAACAACAACAAGGTATTAGCAGTGAACAAGGTATTAGCAGTGAAATCTCAACATGGTATGAATACATAGCTTCCAGCTCCAAATTGAAATCAAAGACACGGTATCAATTTGAAGTCACAATTGAGGTATGTTTCGTTTGTTTGTTCGTTTGATGATAAATTGTGTTTTAAAAATCTAATCATGACAGTTTGGTTTGTTTGATGATAAACTGTGTTTCAGAAATCGCAAGTTCATCCCAAGTCAGCTGCTACTGTGACTTTTTCACAAGTTCATCCCTAATCGCAACTGAGGCAATTCAAGTTCATCTTTGCTACTGTGACTGTTAATTGGTTAGTTTAAGTTAATGTCTGTTTTATGTTTTATGACTTTTGATGTTTGCAATCACATACAGTTTGTTGTGTTTTAAACCTCATGTTGGTTCTAAAGCTCCTTAGAAGTCAAGATATTTACAATCTGATGTATTCTAAAGCTCATGTTGGTCTTTCATATTTTATTCACAAAAAATATTTGGTGTTTTAATCTGGAGGATATTATTGAATCTAGATCTGTTTTTGTTTTAATATCAAATATCAATATGCACGAACACACTCATTAACTTACCAAGTTTATGATATTCATCCTCATATTCATATAATAATTTTATGCTGACAGGAGGTTCTAAGTCTTGAATTTGGTCTAAAACTTCGAGTAAAAAATCATTTGAATGAAAGCTATAAATTTTCATAAATGGCACATGGAGTCATGGACTAAGTTAAATCACAAATACAGAGGTTTTGTTTAAGAATGAGTTGGGTTGGTTTTGATATATTTAGAGTTGTTTATTGGTCATTTCCTTTTTCATTTACTTGCATTTTAGCTCAACTCTTTCAATAAAAGTGAATATTGCAGTACTACCTTACTGCTGAAGTTTATGTGATAGAGAAGATTTACATGTTATATTAATTAACTTTGACTTAATATTGTTGTGATAGTTTCATTTTTTACTCATTTAAGGTAATGTGCAATTGTTTTCTACTCTATATAAACATATTGCATTTGGTTTGTTGTTTTTCCCTCTTAGCATGAAAAAATAGCAATCTTTTACATTTACAGGATCTTGTCCTGGATTTCAAGGGTCATAATATGCACATCAAAGAAGGTCACCTGCAAGGTTTTGGTATCCAGACTTCTGAGGTAAAACAAGTCGCTATTTTGTATATTTGGTTTGGACCTATTTTTTTAAAGAGGTTTACAATGATATATACCTAGGTGATAGTTTAGTGCTTTTTTAGTAGTAAACTGTTGCATTTGCTATTGATTAGATGGTGTTTAGACATGCTATCAGTTCAAACAGGTGCTTTTTGCGTAGTAAACTGTTGCATTTGGACAAATAAGTTCTTCTCAGTTTTGTATCTGTTGCTTTTAGGTGGTGAGATTTGACTTGGTAATCGTTTTTTGACATCAGACCTCGGCTGCAGTTTGAAGGAGTTTTTTTGTTTGTTTTTTATGCTTATTTTGATCATTCTCTTATGTAATAAATACAATTGATGTGAAATATGAAGTTTAATATGATTAATGTCCCATTCAATGTTACATTCTAAATTCATATGCTGCCAAATTGTTGTTGTCATCTACACATTGATTGTTGATCATTTTTTTTCTTCCGAGTAAAGTGGACAAACACCACTATGTGTTATTTGCTCTGCTTAATCAGTATCTCATTTTTTATAATAGTGTTAAATTTCACTACCTTTTATTTACACATACTCATTTGCCTGAGGTAATCATAATTTCTTTAGTTTAGAAGGATCTCATAATCGTTTCATTCTCGTGTTCATCAACCTTGGTGGTGCAAGATATGATAAGCTAGCATGGTTATATCCATGTCAGTAGATAATCCCAATACTGTAGTTTACATCGTACTAAATATTTTTAACATTCCCACAATGTGAAATGCGAAGTGATTGGCAAATTGTCAATTATATATAGAAACCACACCCATATCATCCATATCATTAGATGAAAGAAATTTAATTTGTACATCCTAGGATATTAAAAAGCTACAAAGAACAACGGTGGGTGGGATTTTTTTTGGAATTCCATGTATGCTGAAGAAAACAGTTATCTCTGTTACTACTATTGCAGCTGAGGTAAATTGTAATACCTGTTGTTATCTACTAGGAGGTGCCCGCGCGATGCGGCGACAATAATTTATATTTCAATATGCCATTTGTTTGCTCATTATGGCGGCGTACGTTCGTAAAAGTGTTTCTAAAAGTGTTTCTACCCAAATTTCATTTTTGGTCCTTAAGCTAAGAAAATGACAAAAACTTCCTTTATCTAAGAGGTTTTACCAAACAAATGATTCTTGAAATGTGCATTTTTAGTGGTTCAGACTATTTGCAATCTTGGCTAGGAAAACTCAAAAGTTATGACAAAGTGAGTTATATTGCCATTTTTTATATTTGCTCTTTTTGGTGGTGAGATCCAAGCAATTAGGGTGATGAGCTGAAAATGGTTTTTGTTTGATCAGATTGGGCTGACTTGAAACACTTTTTTATCGAAATTTGTTATTTTTTCCTAATAATAATATATTTTTTGAGTAATATGATTTAGGAGGTTCTATGCATTTAAAGTACATTATGGGTGACTTTCAACCTATTTCTATCCATTAAAAACAACATATTCACCCAAATCGAACCATTCAGAAACGTGTTTCCATCTATTAAAAAGTAAAAACAACATATTCAACCTTTTTCTTATTCTGCACCTATTCCCATTAACACATGATCTAATATGTGTATGGATTTTAATAGATTCTTAAACCCAACTAATATCACCTGATCTTTTTTCAGAATTTTTACTGTTGCTTCGTCATCCATTGATAGAAATATTGATTCCATCAAAGATTTTTGTTCATTAATTTTTGTTTGTTTGTTATAGTAAAATCTTTGATGCAACTCATTCTCTCCTTTAGCCCTAATGATTTCAGCGTGCCTCTCTAGCTCTGCCTTACCAATGAAAGATCGCTCAGCCTCTTGATAGAAAGATTGATATGCACCATATGAATTTTCTTTACAATGGTGCAACCTTCTGATTAATTATTTATGATAAATTTCATGCTGTCTAATTTGAATGTATGTTTCATTTCATAGCAGGTTCGAAGAGTCTTTGGAGGGGATTGGATTAGCTTAACTGGTGAAGGGATTGAATGGTTTTGGTATATAACATTATAACCAACCTATTTACAATCTTAATTGGTGAAGGGATCTATGACAGAAAAAGCTACTGAATCTCAAGTTCAAAAGCTTGGAGAAATGTTGCATTTCTTTGGAAGTGATTTAGACCAAAATGAATGCCCCATAATGAATTCTTTTAGTGTGTTTTGTCATTAAACTTTAACTTGAATTCAGATTTTTAACGTTTTATATAAATTTTTCTGTGAGAAAATTCATGGTTGATGGGGCGGTAGGTCACATAGAGTCATGTCCATTTTATGGTTCTATGGGTTTGTTATTGTTTTTGAAAATGTATGTAGCCGGCATTTCTCTAACATTGAGTTTTTTACATGTTGGGTATTGCCGCACGACAATCCGTAGTTTTAGCATCAACACGCTAATCGTAAAACTTGTTTATATATAATTTCTAACTCAACTCCCTGCTATTCGTGTCATTACTTGTAAGAAAATTTAGTTTTTTCATCACTTTTAAGTTTCCTTAAAACTGTTAGTTTTTCTTAAAGTCTAAAGATAAAATTATAATAGATACATTTTCTTAAAACAATTATGTTATGCAAAAATAGTTTTTCTTAGAACAGTTATGTTATGTAAAAACACTTTCCGATTGATAAAACTACTAAAATTGAAAAATATAGGAGTTCAAACCATAAAATGCAAATGTGTGGGTCCTTAGCAATTTCTAACTATAAATAATTACAACACATTGGCATCATTAAACATCTAAATGCCCTTCAATAGCAAGGAGAAACATAAATGACAATTTTCGCATTTTAATATAAATATTCATTCCCATAATAACAATATTTTACTTATGTAAAACTCAATGAACCCTTTGACCAATGTATATTTCATTTCGGTTGTCCATTGTTATTTGTGAGGAATTCTCACCCTAGAACTCCCTATTTATCTCATTATGAATTCTCAACCATCCGTATCGTGCCAACGAAAATGATATCACAATGGAAAATGTTACGCCGCCATAATGAGCAAACAAATGGCATATTGAAATATAAATTATTGCCGCCGCATCGCGCGGGCACCTTCCTAGTATATATATATATATATTTTCGGATTTTATATAAAATCTAAGGGTTTCATACCCTTATTTCATGTATTCTAATATCATTAACACAATTTATAAGATCAAACACTAGCAAGATATGATCATAAGTACATAAAATCACATAATTCACATGAAATCATAGATTTTTCTTCATGCATGTATCATCTAACTCACTAGTTAGAGATTTCCTTCAAAAACTTTGTGTTTTAACTTAAGTACTCATTTAATCTTTCATAAAACTCAAGTTTATGACCTAGATTCAACATGCATGGAGGTTTTAAGATGATCAAACCCAAATACTAAGCTTAACACACACAAACACACACTAACACACACACACATCACGATTTTTGTGTGTGTGAGTGGAGTTTTTCACATAATCTTGGTGTTTTGAAGCTTATTCCTTCCAAATCCACCATAACTTATCAATATTTGATGTTGGTTCTTGGATTTGGAAGTGGGTTTTGAGATGAAGAAGAAGAATAGATGATGTTTGCTTACTTTGAAGCTAGAGAGAGAGTAAATGTTCTTGAATGTGAATGAAGATATGAAGATTCAAATGAGGTGTTCTTGAATGTGTGTGTGTTTTAGAGAGAGAGAGAGATCAAGTGATAATGAGAGTGAGGGGGGGGGGGGGGTGTGCCGTAAATAGGAGGGAGGGGGAGGAGAGGTGTAAAAATTTTTTTATTAATCTTTTGGTTAAATGATGTGTAGGTTATAAAAATTAGAAATGTAATCATAACTTTTATAAATCTTCTACACAAAACATCACCTCCCATTAATATAACTTGTAACACACACTTGTACATATACATATATATATATATATATATATATATATATATATACGACCTACATACATGCACACACATTTGTCTTTTATTTTTTTATAACATTCTAGTTACACACAGTGTATGTCGTGTTTTACGGGTATTTTTCCGACTCCAATAAATTCAAATAATTATATCAAAATTCATAATTTTAAATTACGCTCAGAACCGTATAACTATTTTTCAGTTTCGTCGTACTTGGTCAAAAACCAAAAGTAGTGACGTTTTTACACGATTCGAATTCATTATTGCGAAATTTTCTCTAATTTATTACCAATCGAATGTATAACCTTTTCTAAAGGTTCCAACTCATATACATTCATAATTTAATACCAAACGAATTATTTTATTCGTTTCGTTGGTCGGTTCACATTTACGAGACTTTATCTAATATTATATTACTCAAATAATTCACATAATCATAATTAATTATAAATAAATCCAAATAAATTCTAAATTATCATTTCTAATCTAAAATTAAAGTGACGGGTGTCACACCAAGGAGGCAAGAAAACCTACCGGGGGAAATCTGAATCCCCTTAAAAAGCCAAAGGTGGGTGACTCATCCAAGAAAAAGGACGCAAGAGGAGGTAGCTCCAGATGCAAGGTTTGCAGAAAAGGGCACTTGGGGGAGTGTATATTTGTAGATCGCCCTTGCCTAAATTGTGGCAAAAAGGGCCATGTCATTTCCAATTGCCCATCTACAGAGCCACGATGCTTTAATTGTTACCATACAGGGCATAGGAAATCTGAATGCCCAAAACTCAAGAAGAAGGGGGCAAGAAGTGGGGTAAAAGTGGAAATGCCAAAAGCTACGGGCCGGGCATTCCAACTCACGGCTGAAGAAGCCTAATCAGACCCCAACGTGGTGGCAGGTACATTTCTTGTTAATTCGATACATGATCACGTATTATTTGATACATGAGCTAATAGATCATTCGTTTCATATGATTTTATTAAGCATCCTTCGTTTATAATTGAAAAATTGCATGTACCCCTAGAGGTAGAAATAGCTAATGACAAAAGTATTCTAGTTTTTGATGTATGTTTGGGATGAAAAATCTCCATCGATAACGAAGAATACCTGATAGATCTCATTCCAATGGCGATGAGAGAATTCAAGGTGGTGGTGGGGATGGTTTGGCTATCCCGAAACCACGCAAAGGTCATTTGTGATCGGAAGGCGATAGAGATATCTTTACCAAAGGGGAGCAAGGTCACTATTTATGGTGAGAAACAAAATGCTCCAATTCTCTGCACGATGATGGAAGCTAGAAAGTTCATGTTGCACGGGTGCCAAGCCTACTTGGCTGTGTTGGCGGATACTAGAATTCAAGGTCCCGCGATAGATGAGTTGCCCGTGGTGCAAGAATTTAAAGTCGTATTTTCGGATGACTTACCGGGGTTACCACCCGATCGGGAGGTGGAATTCAAAATCGACTTAGTGCCAAATGCTAAGCCGGTGGCCAAAGCTCCATATAGATTGGCACCGATGGAATTACAAGAATTGATGACCCAAATTCAGGAGTTATTGGATAAGGGGTTCATACAACCGAGTCTCTCTCCGTGGGGAGCACCGGTGTTATTTGTGAAAAAGAAGGATGGTAGCGTGCGGATGTGCATAGACTACCGGGAGTTGAACAAACTCACAGTGAAGAATAGGTACCCATTGCCCAGAATCGATGACATATTTGATCAACTTTAAAGGGAAAAATGGTTCTTAAAGATAGACCTATGTTTGGGGTACCATCAAATGAAGATGAAAGAGGAAGATGTTCCCAAAATGGCCTTCAGAACAAGATATGGGCATTATGAATTTTGAGTGATGTCCTTCGGGCTCACTAATGCACCCGCAGCCTTCATGGATCTAATGAACCGGTTGTGTAAGCTTATGTTAGATAAGTCGGTGATTGTGTTCATCGATGATATTCTGGTTTACTGCCGTGATGAAGTGGAACAAGCTAAACGCTTAAGGGAGGTACTAGAAAGGTTAAGGGAGGAAAAGCTATATGCGAAATTCTCCAAATGTGCCTTCTGGGTAAAGGAAGTGCAATTCCTAGGCCATGTAATTGGTGCAGAAGGGGTTATGGTGGATCCGGCAAAGATTGAAGACGTCATAAAATGGGAACCCCCAAAGAATCCGACGGACGTGCGGAGTTTTCTAGGGTTAGCGGGCTACTATCGGAGATTTATACAAGACTTCTCGAAGATAGCCCTACATATGACTAAATTAACCCGAAAAGACACCAAGTTTGTGTGGGGTGTTGAGAAAGAGGAGGCTTTTCGAATCCTTAAGCAGAAATTGACCCAAGCACCGGTTTTAACCCTTCTGGAGGGAACAGAAGATATGATGGTTTACTCTGATGCGTCAAAACTGGGCCTTGGTTGTGTTTTAATGCAACGGGGTAAGGTGATCGCCTATGCTTCTAGGAAACTAAAAGTGAATGAGCAGAACTAACCAACTCATGATTTGGAGTTGGCGGTGGTGGTGTTCGCCTTGAAAATATGGCAACACTATCTCTATGGGGCGAAATGCGCACCGACCACAAAAGCCTCAAATATTTCTTTGAGCAAAAAGAGTTAAACATGAGGCAAAGAAGATGGCTCGAGACCATCAAGGAATATTGAAGCGTAAGATGTAGTCTAAAAAAAACAAGTTAAGTTTTAAAAAGGTAAATTCCAAGTGACCAACTACACGCTCTGAGCAAGTATACTCATCGTATGTAGCATAGTATAGGTAAATACCGGATATCAATCCAAGGACGCGTAAAGCAGGCTCTCGATACAAGGACTTTGCTAATATTAAGTCTAACAAGGTTTTGATTTAAAGCTAATGATGAAAACAAACAGATAATTGGTAGAAACAACTAAGTAAGCAAACACAACACACGAAACGGAATAACAATATAAGAAAAATGCCACCCGGATAAGAATCCTTTGAGCCTGAATGTCACCTCATGTCTGACTAATCAATGTGATAACTACCCCCAATACTAAGGCAATCCCAAATAAACGTCCAGGTAGTGAACTAGATGAAACCGCCTAATTGCCTAGTCGCTTCGGTCAAAGCGAACCAAACACACACGAAAGGGAATAAACTAGAAAGATCTTTCTAAGCAGGGTCCAGACGTGACTAATTATGATTTGAAACCCCAAGAACTTAGGCAATGCTAAACACGAATTGAAAAGTCAAAACCTTACGGTCATAAGTGTTCTAACTAGTCAAACAATGCCTAACAACCACCTAATTTGCTAAATGAATCGGTCAACTCAATTTAAACACAAATATAAACAAAATCAGCCCCAAATCATACTCATATAATCATGTAGATGGTCATCGGATCATGCATTAAGCTAAAACTAAAAAAAGTCAAAGTTTAACAATGAGAAATCAAACAACTAGTTGAAGTTCTTCAATCTATATCAAATTTCCCACATCATATGAATCTAACAGAGGCTAATCAAGCATATATGATCATTCAAGAGATCCAAATCAAAATCAATAGGCTATTTCATCATATCACATTGAAAAGTCAAACAATAAAGTCAAATCATGGTCAAATTCATCAAATCCAGGTGACAATATGAGATCTAGCCACCAAACACATCAAAACAACTAAAAATCCAACCTTTAACATGTTCATAATCTGAGATTTACAAAGGAAAGGAAGGAGAAACAAGCCTAAAAAAGAAAACGGAAACCGAAAAGGTGTAGATCGTCAAATCTTCAAACCAAAAGCTCTAATCTTGACCCTCCTAGCTCCTTGATGATTCCAGATCTTTAATGGTGACTTTCTAGGGTTTATAGGGTGTTAGAATGAAGAAAATGGCGGCCTCAAAGCTTTTATAGCGAAAAAAATAGGTCTGGTCGCGACTTCTCAGCATCAGGTGGGCTGGGTCGAATTTAGTGGGCTTGGCAGAGAAGAATATAAAATACATTTATACCAAAATGAAAACATAAGGGGCAGTTGGCCTGGTGGCTAAGGGACTCGTTGGGAAAGCTGGAGGTCAGGGGTTCGATCCCTGCCTCCAACGAGTTTTCTCTTCTTTTTTCGTTGGGCAGACTAGGCTCCTGCTGGGCTGCTGCTGTGGACTGGGCTGCTCCCCTGGGCTGCTGATGGGCTTGGTAATAACGAACTGGGCCGAGACAGAAGATGGACTGGGCCAAGGCTGCTAGGCTGCAATTGCAGATCTTGTTAAGTTTATTTTTTTTATTTTTTTTCTTTAATCCATATCTTCCACATCCAACCTCCGATTCCGCTCTCGTTTTTTTCTATTTTCTTCTAAAATCATCGTGCACCAATTACCTAAAATTCATATATAAGTACCATTAAGCACCAAATTCATATAAATCACCATAAAACAATATTAAAAACAAATTAAAATGGGGAATTTAAATATTTATCAATTTTAAGTTAAAAACCCACCAAATAACAATAGAATTTATATATTAAACATTGAAGCACTAAATTTAAGGAATTTTATATTGTAAGCCCAAACTATTCAATATGTTCCAACTAAAAATACATTTAAATGAGGGAATTCTATTTATTTATTTATATACATGATGCTACGCATCAACTATGATTGTGAAATCCACTACCACCCGGGCAAGGCCAACGTGGTGGTGGATGCCCTTAGTCGAAAAGGGGATTACGCGCCTATAAAGGTGAGATCAATGAAATTGGTGGTCACATCCGATTTGATCACTAAGATCAAGGGAGCTTAAGTGGAAGCTATGAAAATTGAGAACCAAAAGAAAGAGCAAATTGTGGGCCACGTGAAAAACTTGGTGGAATAATAAAGTGGGCTTAAAACCCGATTCGGGAGAACTTGGCTCCCAAACACTTGTGAAGTGAAGAAATTGTTGCTAGATGAAGCGCACAAGTCGCAGTACTCAATCCATCCGGGGGCGACAAAAATGTACCACGACTTGAAACATGACTATTGGTGGCCCGGTATGAAGCGGGACATAGTCAAGTACGTGGGAAAATGTTTGACTTGCTCACAAGTCAAGGCGGAGCACCAAAATCCTTATGGCAAACTCCAACCGTTAGAAATTCCTACATGGAAGTGGGAGCATGTTACAATCGATCTATTAACCAAGTTGCCAAAAACACCCAAAGGTAATGATGCTATATGGGTGGTGGTTGATAGATTGACCAAAAGTGCTCATTTTATACCAATTCGGGACACTTATTCTTCCGAAAGAATGGCAGATGTGTACATCAACGAAATAATATCACGCCATGGTGTTCCCGTATCAATTGTATCCGACCGGGATACCCGGCTCACCTCCTAGTTTTCGAGGGAATTTCAGGAGTGGTTGGGTACGAAAATTTTACTTAGTACCGCATACCACCCTTAGACGGATGGTCAAAGTGAAAGAACCATCCAAACGTTCGAAGACATGCTATGGGAATGCGCTATTAACTTTCTTACAACAATAGCTACCATTCGAGCATTGGAAGGTCACCCTACGAAATGCTATATGGTAGGAAATGTCAAACATCCGTGTGTTGGGGTGAAGTGGGACAACGTGAGGTAGCTAGTAAGAAGGTGGTTAAATTAGTGTCGGAGAAGCTCGACATGATAAGGGCTCGCCTGAAGGCGGACCAAGATAGGAAAGAATCCTATGCGGACAAAAGGCGAAGGCCTACAGAATTTAAAAAAGGTGATATGGTGTTGTTAAAAGTATCCCCTTGGAAGGGTGTAATCCGTTTCTGAAAGCAGGGCAAGCTAAGTCCTAGGTTTATTGGAACCTTCAAAATCTTGGCCCGAGTGGGCGATAATGCTTACCAATTGGAATTGCCGGAGGTATTGAGCGGAATCCACAACACATTCCATGTAACCAATATACGAAAGTGCTTGGTGGATGAAAGCGCCTATGTGCCTTTAGATGATTTGGTTGTGGATAAAAAGCTCAACTACGTAGAAAGGCCTATTGCGATACTTGATCACGAGGTAAAGAACCTACAGAACAAAGAAGTGAAGCTAGTGTGGGTTCAGTGGGAGCATAGAAAAGGCTCTGACTTAACGTGGGAAGTCGAGAATGAAATGCAGTGCTACTACCCTCATCTTTTCGGTACATGAATCGTTTCAGGGACGAAACCCCTTTAAGGGGGGTGGAGTTGTAACATACTAAATTTTTATATAACTTAGAATTTCCCGTTAACGTCTAGTAAGTAAATTTGTAGTAGTTAAATAACCCATAATGTTAATAAGGACTAATTTCCATGGGAAATATGGGGTTAGTTGGGTAAACTTGAGTTTGGTTAAAAATTAAAACAAGGTTCAATCTTTAGGGGCCAGAAGTGTAATTCCCTAAAAGTTGAATAAACAAAAGAAGGATAAAGGGAGGCGAGGTCGCATTTGCGACCTGCACATCAAACCCCAGCCCCCTCCTCTTTCTTGTTCGAAAATTCTGCAATTCAAGGGTGTTTGGACTACAATTTTGGCTAAAGATTGGAAATTGGGAGTACTTTTATCTTCCTAAACACAATATTTCATCAAGTAAGCAAAACCCCAATTCCTTGCATGCTAGGTCTTGAAAATTTGAGACTAAAAACTGTAATTGGTTGTTGTTATGTGAATTATATGGTGTTAGGAATCATATATAGGGTCTGAATTCCTAGTTGGATTAACAATTGGAGAAGTAGTCACCAATTACTTGTTCTTGAACCTTCATGTTTAATGACCACATATGATGTTTGTGAAATTGCTTCCAATGCTTGATTTCTTGCACGAATTTGGTGTTAAATGGTATATTGATGATGGGTTGGTGATGGATTTCACCACCAACATGCAAAATGGTTGATTGGAGGTTCAATGGTTGGGGTTATGGGTGTACATCCAAGTGTGCACACAAGGTGTTTGATAAAATGCTTAATAGAGTTAAAATGTGAGCAAGATAAAACATTTGCTAGAATTGATCTTGAATGGTCGTAGGGAACCATATGCTCACAAAATTTAACCAACTTGATGAAATTATGTGCATTAGCTAGCATGGATATTGTATGCCTTCATTTATATAGTAGTGTCAATGAAACCATGAAGCTAGGTGCAAGCTTGATGAATATACTTGATCGCCATCCATGTGATTTGTAAATATGTATGTGTAGCATAGAAATCATGTTATTGAAATGTGGTAAAAATGCTACTATGATTAAGGTCCTAACATTGTTAGTGACCCATTAGGCAATCAAGGTGATCAAGGAAGTAACTCCAGAGTTGGTGGAAGCGGAGGATCAAGCTTTAAAGGTAACATTATTTGTGTTACATGTAGTAGATATGTAAATGGGTAATTACATACAATTGGAGCAAACTATGAATTATGTAAATGGGTGACGAATGGTTCTAGGAACCGTGAAGCCGAATGCCAAAAGGTTCTCCAATGACCAAATTTGACCATAGGAAATATTCAGAGGAATCATATAACGAATGAAAGTTACAATGGGGGGAAATTGTCTGATAGAGCCTATGCGAAGTAACAAGAGAAAAGGAATCATAAATGGTTATACACCAGCTTTCTCATTGCAGGTAAGTGGAAAGACTATACTCACCTTGACTAGTGAATTGTGCAGGTAAGTGGATAACCATTTTGGCCTCTTTTCCATTATTTATGATGTATATACTCAC
>JBCNJP010011753.1:0-14986 GCA_039602395.1 Deinandra increscens subsp. villosa
ACGCTTCCGCATTTAAAAACGCATTTACTTTGGTTTTACTTTTACATTGCATATAGACTGTTCGTATGGCTAATGTGTTCGATCCTGGTTTGTCACGCTCCCTACGGCGTGTTGTCGCGCGTGGGATTTTTGGGGGTGTGACAATCACCATTCAAATGATAATGCAAATTAGATATCATAATTTCTTCTTTATTAAGATTAATAAGGGAACCAAGACCAGATTAAATCATGGTTTTGAGAAAGTTAAGAATCATTAACGGATAATTGTTTTGTATATGGATAATGCCAATAACGAGAATTGATCTTTAGGAGATAGGTGATTCTGTGAATTCTCTTGAAGATGTCGCTAATATAAGAGTTTCAATATTTGATGATGAGTCCATTGGACTGGTGATGTACATTCGAGATGTATCATCTTTCATGATTGGGTATTTCTCAAAGTGGGGAACTAAATCGAATGAATTTTGATAAAGTGACATTGCAACAAGGATGCTACGTATTCATTGCGTGAGTAATTGGATATTATGAAATGATAAAATCGAAAGAGACAAGAGCTTTTATTTCAACACGACATAAATATATTACTACAACAAACATGATAACGATTACTAAGCTCGTATCGAGTACATTAAACATCGTTCAGGTTGGAACTCAAACACGGGCTTCGTGGTTTGTATTGTCCAGCTGTGTAATGCAAGGTCCACCTTAGTTGAGTTTTTATCACATTACGAGACAGCGATGGAGTCGCAACGCCATGCACACAGAAAAAATGACCATGATACTCATTTCACTAATCCTGTTTTGAAAACGGGGTGGTGGCTTGAAGCAGATGCTGTAAAGATCTACACTAGAAAAACCTTCCTAGATGTCCAGTATGAAATGGACATGATGAGAAAGCTAATGTGTCAAACGTACTTTCCACAAGATGATTGTATCATGTACTTCATTAAAGACTGGACGCAAGTGGCTTCTAAACCATTTGAGGTATGTTTTTTCATTAATGTGGTGTTTTTTATCCAACAACATATTTTTTTCATAATTTTGTTCTATTTTTTTTAAAATGTGGACTAATGTTATCCACCATGGTGTTTTCGATGTAGGTGATGTTTCGACAGGCTGACATGACAATTTACTGTGGGTGTAGACGTTACGAAAGCTTCAGTCTTTTGTTTAAGCATATATTCTATGTTATAAGGCAGATGGACATTAGGGAATTTCCAAAAAAATATGTTCTTCGACGTTGGAGACGAGATATTGTCCCTAATTCGTCTAATCGTGATCATGATACTACTGCTATAACTGATCTTGATGATGGTGGTCGTGTTGTGTTGCGTGATATCATGTTTGCCAATGAATACATTTTAAATAAGTTGTCTGATAATATGGCAGAGTTGTCTTTGTAAAAGGATCATGTTCAAAGCTATATGCAAAAGGCTGATAACATGGATTTCGTTCCTCCTCCCCCAGGCAAGAGAGACAGGTACATCCTATATGTGGTGTTTTTTTTTTTCAAACATGTCCTTTATGTTTTTTTTTTAATTTTAATCCTGTAAGTTTTTATGGAGTTTTTTTTATATGAAACACAGGTTTGGGGAGTTAAATGGTACTTCTCAAAATGATAGGTTACCTATTAAGGTCCCTCTTGGTTACAAGACTAAAGGTTCTGGTTCGCAAAAGCGCATGAAATCAAAGCAAGAAGAGACTATAGTCAAAGCTGGTAGGAAACAGAAACAATGCCAGAATTGTCTCGGATGTGGCCATTACTCAATTACATGCCCAGAGCCACCAAAGAAAAATAAAGGTGTTGCAACTGAAAATATGGAAAAAGATGCAACAAGACCAAAAATACTAAAGCTGCAATGATGGTGGATCCTCGAATCGTGTTTTAAGAACACGTGTTAATAAAACGTAGACGATTTTTATGTGTATTTTATTTTCTGCAATATCTTCTTGCAAACTTATGGTGACAGTTTCTTATTTTTCTAATGTTTTTTGAATAAATTTGTTTGAACTTGAAAGCATTTCTTTATTACACATGATGACCTTTTAGTATTATGGTGTTTTTCTTAAACATTCTACCACATCAAGAGTCTGTATAGTATCACAATGATAATCACATTAGGAATCTATACATAACCACAACCACTCATCAAAATAATATAAACTCTCACCTTATTCATAATCATCATTCAAAATATATAAACATTCATAAACAAAATATGATCATCATTCAAAATATATAAATATATATTTCCATACCCAATTAAAAAAACTGCAATGTTTTCAAATATACCAATAAACATTCATAAAAAAAACCATCAAACGGAAAACATAATATTAAAACTATCAACACACCACTATCATCACCATCACATCCTAACCGTCCACCCTCTGCACTATCTCAGCCACCTTCTCCTCCCTCTTTTGGTGCATGTTTGACTCCATCAGTATAGCCTCCTGTAGGAGTTGATTGATTTTGTCGTCCATCTCTTCTTGTTCCTTCAGATACGCCATTGCTACTTCTTGACGTGGTGTTTTCCTCATTGGCAAAACCTTCAGTCTCATAATTGAGTCCAAAACCTCGTTACCTGCTACCACAATGCATATTGATAAGCCCTGTACGGACATGTTTGTGGACTAGTGATTCTTCTTCGTTGTGGTTTCTAACCATGATTTCTTTGACTTTTTTGTTTGTGGATGATGAAGATGAATACGACATTGTTTATGATATTTTGAAGATATTTTGTTTTTTTTTTCTGGGTTTGTGTGGTGTTAACCTTGATTACACGGTCTGTTTTAAGATGAGAGTATATTTTGTAATGGTTTTATATATTTAATTCGAACAGCGAGCACCCCAGTCTCGATAACGAAGATTCACTCAGTCACTCAATAGGTACAAAGACAACAACGATTCACACTCCAGTCTCCACCTTCGATTACATGGTTCAATGTTTGTGATTTAAAATAACCTCTTAAACATGTTATTTTCTAATTTTTTTTTGTTTTCAGATTTGGTTTCTGTTTCCGATTGTCACAGCCCCACTACCCCCTTCGATTGTTCCTTCGATTTAAGGTTAGTTTGTTAGTTCTTTGATGTATTTTGACAGCCTTTAAAATAGCCTTTTACCATTGTTTTAAATTTATTCCTTGATGTATTTTGACAGTCTTTCATCTGTTACTGATTTTATTGTCTTATGTATGACCATATTGCTTATACAACTTACTGTGTTCTTATAAGAACATGTTTAGTTTATTAATTTCTATTTGATTGAATCTCTAATTCAAGTAATTAATCTATAATTTTTTGGGTGAATTTGTGAATTTTGGAAACTAGTAACCTCTTAACTTTTCATTTAGAAGTGTTTGTTTAAATTTAAACTTGTTGATGTTCGTTTAACACACATTATGGTTTTGTTCGTTTATGTTCGTTTATGAATATATTCGTTTATGTTCATTTATGGAGTTATTCGTTATGGTTTATGTTCGTTTATGGTTTATGTTCGTTTATGGTTATGTTCGTTTATGTTCATGTTCGTTTATGTTCGTTTATGTTCGTTAATGTTCATAAACCGTTCGTTTAGCGTTAAACAAACGAACAAACGAACACGAACATGTCCATTTTCTTAACGAACAAACACGAACAAGAAAAATGTGTTCGACTAACGTTAGTGTTCGTGTTCGCTTAAAATTAAATGAACGAACACGAACATACCCTTGTTCGTGTGCGTTCGGTTCTTTTATTCTAATTGTGTTTTTGTGTTGCTCTCTCTCTACTAAGACCATCATGTCATCATTATCATCTCAGATCTGTAACATGCAGGTACAAATCGGAGGTTAACAATGGGAAAACATGTTCACAGGTTGTGTTTCCACTAAAAAAACACCACCTGAAATCTCTTTACCGTGTCGGTGTCTCAGTTATCATTCATCTTCTTCACTTCTTCAATGGTCTGCTCTAGGTGAATTTCTGATTTTCTTTACTTATGTTGATGATCTGTGAATTTCTCTGTGGGCAATATTTTGTTTCATTTGATTTTATAGATGTTGTTCTTAGCGTTTCATCACTGACCTTTCCCCTTTTCTATTTTTTATTTCAGCCAAAGAGGAGAGTACAATGGGTGATGAAAATAGGGTAATCAGAAGATTGACCACCAGAAGGCGACACATTACCCTTTGGAAGCATCGTTCGAAGAACAAGAAAATTGGAGTGCATTTGGGGTGTTGCTATGTCGTTTCAATGATTGTCGTTTGTATGAGATAAATTATCAAAAAATAAGATCCATAATAAACCATAGATATAGATATGATAAATTATGGGAATGAAATTTTGTGTAAAAACGAATTTGAGTTAGAGATTGTGTTGATTTTTTTTTGTTATTTTTTGCTTCGCTCTCCCAATTCTTGGTAACCTCTTATGGAAACAAAGACATGATGAACAATCTCTATTGCGATGAATATAAGCAACCACTACATTTATATTATATATGTTTATATCTAGGCTTTTGCTAATACATTTTAAATTAGTGTTACTAATTTACAAAGGTAACACTCTAGACACTAAGGAGTATGCTTTACCATTGAACTCTATAAAAAATATAAGATGGAACCTGTCACGTGTAAAAAAAGTAATACGCCGCTCACCGTAAACTCTTTTGTTCCACTGCAAACTCTTTTTGTTTTAAACAGTCCTGATTATCTAGCTATCATCCAACTAATCTAGCTATCGCTACTTTCAAATGAAACTTCAAATGAAAAAAGAATATCGTTTTTTCAATAATTAAACGCACCCCGCTAGATGAAACTTCAAATGAACAAAGAATATCGTTTTCAATAAATAAACGCATCCCGCGGTAACACGCGGGTATTATATGTATAATTAGTCATCACAATTTTTTGTTAGTTTTAAAGGATGGTGCACGTGGCTACAGGAGGTAAAGAGGTAGAATTACAAATTAATTGAGAGCTGATATGGAACAAAGAAAATAAGAAGTTTAATTGTTTGTTGGAATGGTAATATCCTACATGAAGATCATGTGATCATAAATCATAAGAGTCTTCCATTTAATTCAAATTGATGGGCTCACGAACACACTTCGCTTTATGATGTAATTTGGACGATTAACGTGGGCTCTTGGCCCAATGAGACTATGTGGCACAAACAGGGCATTATATTATAAAAGAATTATAAAGAGGACATCAAACATTCGGTCAGAGGGAGTTCGCAGAAAGGCTAGGCCAGACGCACGGAAAAGGGTTCGGCGACCCTTAGGGGTTGTTCGACATTTTTTAGGAGGATTCGGAAGCAGAGGTCAAACGGCTGAAGTCAGGGGACCCCAAAGACAATTTCTTTAGTTTTTTTTTTCATCTTTTAGTTATGTTTTCTTTCAAGACGATATCAGGCTAAACTACTTGTAACCGTTTTGGTTATTGGTTGTGTGGATTCGTTCTGTTTTTAACTATTAATTGTTGGTTGTTCCGGTTTTCCTTGCAACCGTTGAGCATCCGCATGCTGAATTCGTTAGATTAACTAGTAAACTAGGGTTTTAGTGGTCCACTGCCGTGTTTCAGCCTTTCCTTGCTGTAGGAACTAAGTAACCCATTAGGAAACTAGGTTATTAGGTCGATTGGGCAATTAGAGATCATATCTATGTGATATTAGCAATTAATTAAGTTTTACCTAGATCGGTAGCCAGTCAGAATCCAAAAGTAGTTAACTTGTCGCATAAGTAATTCGTTTAGCTTTTAGCAATCAAGATCTTAGCTTATAGCAATTCCTTAGTTGTTAAATTAGTTAATCAGTAGTTAATTAATCAAAATCCAATCAAAACAGCCAAGAGGCAATTTAGTTCAATTTATTAGAATAAATTAGTTTAGTTTAGTTTATTTTAGGCATAATTCAGATTACTGACAGTAATCTGGATTTAGGTAGTTAATTTAGTTAGGTAGTTAAATTCTAAATCACTAGTGACCACTAACTCCCTTGGATTGACATCCTACTTACCCTAACTATAGGTTTAAGTTTAGGATTATTTGTAGTGGTCACGAAAGTGCTTTTAAAAACAACCTAAATAGAGTTCAAGAAAATCAAATTAATCCAAAATCAACCACGATAGTCTTCATCCAAAGTATCTTCTATAGAATCTTCAAGTGTCTCTTCACGTGTATCATTGGTGGTCTTGGCCTTTATCTTAAGCTGAAGTTCCTTAAGCTTTTTCAGTTCCTCTAGGTCAACCTTTTTCTTAAGGCACTTGCGAGAGTCATGGTTATTTACCTTTTGACAAGAATAATTACAGTTCTTTAACGCCTTGTTAATTACTTTAATCGCTTTCTCACTCGGTCCCCTTAGCCTCTTTGCTGTACGAGATCCTTTGTTCCTTATTCCCAGAGGTGGTTCAAGCTCAACTTCTTGTGGGTTGTTGATTGTGTTCAGCTCTTATATTACAACACGTTTGTTGTTGCTAGATGGTTCAGTAGGTAATTCGTTGAATATTTAATCTTTAATCATTTGAACCTGCTTATCAAGTAACAGAAGCCTACCTTCATCAGACCGCAAAGGATCAGCGCATTATTGGATGTTATCAAACACACGATGCCTTAGTTTACCGTTTTTAGATTGGCCGATTTCATAACGATTTGCAATGCTAAACAAGGAACTTGGTAACATGTTTCTTGTCCAACGGGGGGTGATGTACTGATCTGGAATATCGTAAACTTCATGGTGCCTAAATGCACAGAAGGCATGACGGCAAAGGTAACCGATACGTTTGAACCCTATGCAAGAACATTTAACAGTTCTATCAGACATGTCAAGAGAAACCTGCATAAAAACGTTACATTAATGTAACATATAAGAGTCTTATAATTAAAAAAAGTTAGGAATTATTTAGACTTAATGTGAATTCGTTGATGATATCGTATCTAACATCTTGATGAGCAATTTGAAAACTAAAAATACCATCAATAGTCTTACGCCCTACTATGTAATAAGTTTCTTTTGACCTCTTAATCTCATTGTGAACGTCTTTAAAAACGTCTCTAGTGTATATAGTAGCGGAATGACGTTCAATCGGGGACTCACATTTGAATTTAGGGACAGTTGCAGCAGTACGAACTTCAAGTGACCTTTGCTGATATCTTTGTTCATCAAGAATGGTATCAAAGCAAAGGGGGAATTGAACAAGATTGTTGGTTGGACACGAATTCACCTTAAAAAGATGATTCGAACTCTCACATCTTGATGTAGTCTTCATTAGAAAACACACGGGTAATTCATGAAAATATCCAGGGACCTATTTACGTCGCTTTTCATACATTTTACCAAGCCACTCATGATCCTGTAAGTTGTACATCTCCATTAGCAACTTCCATCTTTCTTCAAAGGTTTCATGTTTTATATAAACGTTCCAAACGAGTTTGTGAAACTCAGCACAAAGTTTTGTATTTTTTAATAAATTTCCACAGACCTGAAATATATATTAAGAAACGATGTAAGTTGTCAAACTCTTTCAAGGCCATACATGTAAGATGTTGTAACATCTTTACAGTTCTGTTTCATAACTGAGAAAGTATGATAAAATATAAATTTGTTATATGCTTGTAACAAAAAAGCATCAAGTATGAAACATTTGAAAAATAGGTTTATTTATTCTTAAGTTTAAATGACTGACCTTCAGCGGATGTTTTTGAGTTATGTGCCATGTACAAACACAATGAATTGTCTTGTAAAAAATAGAACGAACTGCCTCTTTAATAGCAGGATCTTGATCTGTTAATAACAACATTGGTTGTTTACCATCATGAGCCTCCAAAAACTTTTTAAGTAACCATGAGTAGCACTCAATGGTTTCAGATGACAATAATCCAGCGCCGAATATGACACATTTCTTGTGATAATCCAGACCAGTAAAAAGAACAAAAACCATTTTGTACCTAACAAATGGTGGTGTCATTAAAAAAAGGAAAATTGGATTTTAATAATACGAATTATCACTCATTGGCCGATAATAATACGAATTATCACCTTGGCACACAATAATACCAATTAACCATTCCGGTCTCTAGAATGATACACCGTTAGTTTTTCACTAACATCGTTAGTCTCTTGCTGACGTGGAACCCTCCAAATCAAGCCACGCCAGCAAACTACTAGGCCACGTCAGGTTCCACGTCAGCAAGATATTAACACCGTTAGTGAAAAACTAACGGTGTATCATTCTAGAGACCAGAATGGTTAATTGGTATTATTGTGTGCCAAGGTGATAATTCGTATTATTATCGGCCAATGAGTGATAATTCGTATTATTAAAATCCAATTTTCCTTAAAAAAATGAATGAAAATAAATAAATTCACAATAACAAATTAGTATTAAAAATGCTTACAAGTTTGTATCATAGGTTGCATCAAAAGCGATTACATCACCAAAAACCTTATAATTACGCTTCGAGACGTTGTCGGCTCAAAAAAGACATCTAATTTTCCTGTCACGAGCCAAGTACTTAAAAGTATAGTTCTCAAGGTTCTTAGATCGCTGTAACATTTAGTCAACAAACATTTGAGCATCTCTTTTTCCATAAAACCATTGTTATCTCTTGACCATTTTTTAAATCAATTTTAGTACCCCGTACGTTATGGTGGCTGCCTTTCAATGAAACTTGAAGATTATGAGCTTTTGATGGACCGATCCTTGCCAAACGACATTTATTTATAAACTCTTGTTCATAATAGGTGAGCTTTGACGTTTCCTCAAGAAATCCAAATTGTCCTGAGTAAGTAGAACATTATTGTGTACCTCATTAAACTCAAATACCTCCCATTAAGTTGTATTCTTCACAATTCTCATCTTTATGATTGCTTTACAATCAGTCCTTTTAAAACTGGTAAGGAAAGATGGAGATATGCCCGTCAAATGAACTGAATCTATCTCTTTTGAAGTGGATTTAGAGGCTCTTGAACACAAAAGGTACCTCATTGAAAGTTTTCCTAATTTATGTTTTTTACTCTGACCAAGTTTTGTTGAAAAGCCAGCTTGCTCGGCATACTCTTCGTAAAAAGCGTAAGCATTTTCTCAAGAATCAAATTTGCTATGCAACTTTCGTTTACAACCAGATAGCACACTAGGGGTCCAGTACCGCGTCCTATTTGGGGAATCATAGAAACTACTACAAACAGATTCTAAGATAATAATATTAAAAAAACATGTTGAAGTAGAATAAATGTGCGTAAAAAATAAATAAAATAAAAGTACTTACTTTAGTATAACAGAAATATATGTTACAGCAGTGTAACATATTATCAGATTACTACTATTATCAGATTATTCATAAAATATAAATTGTGAAAGATATATAAAATTAAGTAAAACAAATAAAAAGTATTTTTAAAATCACATTATTGACAAAATATACTCAAAACTATATATTAAGAAATATACATTGTTACAACGATGTAACAATGAAATTTTCTTATAGACTATACCTGATGAGGATATATTACTACATCGTTGTAACAATTAATTGAATGAGATTCAAACCTTCATGATGAACTCCAGGAATATCCGCGGATTTCAGAACATCTCAATTGTTGCTCTTGACATGAGTAGAAAGCGGGAGAGTATTATCTTCATTAGCCATCACAATCGAAGAACAATGATCAGCATTATTTTCATTCACAGTATCGGGATCATGATCATGATTGTCTTGATCGCTTGGATTCAATGCTTCCACTCCATCAATTGATTCGTGCTATTGATTGGAATTCGATTGATTAGACACCATACTTTCGCGGTCTTGATTTTTTCCTTCTTGAACTTGGTCTTGGATGACCATGGACGATAATGGGGATGAATGGACATGAAAGTAAAAATAACCTCAGATGCAGATGAACTATGGTGATGAACGGACGTGAAAAAAAAGAACCTTGGATTATGGTTAGTTAGAATAGAAATTTCATGGATGTGAAATGTGTAATCCCTACAAATCTTTAAATTTGTTAATTGGAATTGAAATTTGAATATACTTTACTAAAATAGAATGGTCAAAAATACCTTAATACCCTCTCATCAAAAGAAAAATAAAAAATGAAATGAAATGATGTCATTATTGGAAAGGGGTTTTTCCAATAAGTAAAGGGTTTCTCAATGACCCCCCCCCCCCCCGCGTCTCTCTCTCTCTCTTTATATATATATATATGTATATATATATATATATAATATATATATAGGAGGGGGATGAAATGTGAATAGCCCTTAGCGTGCGAACGGTGCGAACACACCTTAAAGACCATTTTCTTTGTCCCTCGATGCAAATTTAGCACTGGTATATTATCAAAAATGGTGCTCGTGCATGTATATAATTATAATAACAGAGCAAAAAATAATACTTTATGTTTTTTTCAGTTGTGCTGGTAACAACACAAAAAAATCTGCAAGTATAAAAATTGTGCTAGTATATGTATATACTAAAAAGAGACAAGGAATTTATCAAGAAACTGTATTGGTACATGTATACATCTCTCCAGCACCATTTATGATAATATACCAACACTAAATCAGCATCGAATGATCAATAAATGGATTTTAAGGTGTGTTCGCACGTTCGCATTTTAAGGAGTGTTCGCACAGGAACTGACATACATATATATATATATATATATATCTATATACCTTATTAAGCATATATGAGAGAGATTGTTGAAAATTAAGATGTACAAGTTTTTATGCATGGTGTACAATTTTCTAAAGCAATATCTTTAAGAGGTACTACCCTTGAAGCATAATGTACAAGGATTTGAAGCATACAATGTAATCACCTTTTTTGAGAGAATTCAGATATGTACAGCTTGTTGAGCAAACCCACCCTCTTTTTATTTATATCTCTCTCTCTCTAAACTCTCTAAACCAACCGGTCGCTTCCTTCACTCACGTTTATCTTTATCTCTCTCTCTCTCTCTCTAAACTCTCTAAACCAACCGGCCGCTGATTCTCTGCCTCTCTAAAGTCCGACCGCCGATTCTATGGTTACTCACGGCGGCGTTATCACAACCGGATGTTATGACCCGCTGGTGCTTTAGATTACCACGGCTATCGGTTTCCGGCGACAGGGAGGCGTTAATCGCAGCCGCTGTCGGATCCGAGTCATTCAAACATCTATGCCTGACGGGTCTCACGATCTACGGTTGCTTTGAGGTGTTTACGGCTTTGAGGCGGTGATAATTTAGGGTTTGTGACCCTTTTGAGCCTTTATCTATTTTGTATGCTATGCTTTGTTCTAACTTATATTTTAGATCTGTTTAGATCTGAGACTGAGTCTTCGCTTTTCGGCTATGTTATGTTCATTTTTACTTTGATTTGGCACGGGGTTTGGTTTTTATGTGTATACGACGATGTTGGTTTTACTGTTATCTATGATGATCTTTTTGCTTTGAGGTGTTTACGGCTATGACGGTTTTGGCGTTGTGATTCTTTGTTTCGCAGCCATCTTAAGTCTGAGCCTTCTAACTCCGATGATAGCTTTATTGGCAAAAAAAATATCCGATATGAGCTCCTTTTGATGGCATGACCTATTTCTGATGGTTATTCGAATAACCGCTTCTATCTTTATTTGGCACCAAAATCAGATCTCTGTATTGTATGGCGATGATGATCCATTGTTTTGAGGTGTATACGGCTATGAAGGTCTTAGCATTGGCGTGGCGATTCTCTCTTTTCGCATCCATCTCAGATCTGAGCCCTAACTCCGATGATAGCTAGAACAATGCAATGACTTATCTAAATTAGATATGAGCCCTCTTGATTCTGTGACCTAATAGATCTGAGCCATTTGATCGTTTAGAGTTTTTGGATATGCTGGTTTTTAAGGTGTATGAGACTACGATGGATTTGATTTTCTGTATGCTTTCATTTGGGTATTGTGTGGCTATGATGATCAGTTAGGTTTGAAATATGGCGATCTATAATGGGAGGATGTCTGATATATTGTATACCGATTATCATTTGGGGTCCATTTATCTTTTTCTTTAAAGATTTCCACATTTTCTTTGAAGGGTGGACTGTTATATGCTAATGATTATAAGTTTGGTGGTTTTTAGGCCATGATGATCTTGAAAAAAATAGTGGCAGTCATAGGAGATTTCCTTCGTTTATGGCGTGGCAATGAACATTTGCAGCCAAACGACAAGTTGATTTCTTCGTTCTTGTATGAACTTATAGATCTGAGCCATTTGATCGTTTAGAGTTTTTGGGTTATTAAGAGTTTGTTTCATGTTTTTCTTTGATTGTATAAAGTTTCTTGTTTTTGATTTGTTTGATTAAGAGTTTCTTATTTTTTAAAAGCCTTTTACTACCTCCAAAAGCTGCTGAAAAAATTACCTAAACAACCGTGTAAAGCCTGTTTTTTGAAAAGCTTCCAAAAGCTGCTGAAAAGTAACCTAAAATCCCTGCAAAACCTATTGTGATAGAGACATATCACTGTTTGCTTTAGTAACTAAAAAACATGTAATATAGTTTGTTTATATGATTTCTTTGCATGTTTTAAAAATATGTACCAACCAGAATTATGCCTGTTATATATTGTAAAATTATAGATACTTAAAGTTTTAAATTAAGACTACTAAATAAATAACTATAAGTTTTAAATTAAGACTGCTAAATAAATAACTAATTTAAATAACTAAAATAAATAACTAATTTATCTTCTTTTGCTATTAAAGTTGTATATTCTCTCTAGACGACTCCATCTTCATCTTGTTAATATTTTTAATTGTTTATAGAATGGTTCATTTCTTCTTTTGGTTTGATTTTCTGATTTAATTGAGGATTTATGTTACATTTATAAATTATTCAGTGAACTTGAAAATTAACTATTAGTGAGTTGGTGGGTTGGTGAGTTGGTGAGTTCAATAATGTTGTGAATTAACTTTGCTTCAAGAATGGTATGATATTGCGGATGCTTTTTTAAGAAGACAAGGACATTTTGGTAACATTTTTACATTCGTTGGAATGTTAAGAATTCAAACGGATGGAAGGAATTAAGAAACCTATCTCACGAGTGTTGAAAATTATCGTCGCCCCTAAACTCGCATGTTCTTTAAGTGTGGTTTTGGAGTTTGAATCCGGTATAGATTATCATGACACCGCATACCGCATTATAAGTTGACACCAGATTGCATCACGCTAAAACAACGAATACCTCGATGTAAATTGTCGTACCGCCATAACAAGCGAACAAATGACGAATAACACCCTATAAACTGTTGCCGCCGCAACGCGCGGGTACCCCCCTAGTATATATATATATATATATATATATATATATATATATATATATATATATATATATATATATAGGGAAATGATCATGCGAAAACGCATATATTTTGCGAAAACACGAAAACCATCTTAAAACCAACATAACTTTTTCATACGTTAATATATTTTTTAAAAATTTTCACCAAAAGTCTTACAATTATGTTATCTTTAATCTATAAAAACAAAAAATAAAAAGTTAACGTTTTTTTATTTTTTATTTTTTTTCTGTGATACACATGTGTACCACAATAAAAAGCTCATACTTTAGTATGAGTTAATATTTGTTTTTTATAAGACGCACCATATGTGTTATATTTCTGTCATTTTTTTTGTGTTTTTTTAATGATACACATGTGTACCATACCAAAAAATAACCCTCATATATGTGGTATACATTACTAGTTTTAAAAGGAAATTGCACCATAAGTCTTATAGTTATGTTATCTTTTTATCTAATGAAAAAATAACACTTTAAAGTTTTTTTAATTATATGTTACACATGTGCACTATGTTTCATTATCATTAGTACCATAAATGTTTTAGTGTATTTAATATGTTTTTAACATAAGGAGTGTTTTTACACATGATAATTATTTTTTGTGTAGTAGTAATGATGATGATACACATGTGTATCACACGGAAGAAAAAAAACCGTTAATTTTTTTAATATTTGTTTCCAGAATTGAAGATAACGTAATTCTAAGACATTTGGCGCCAATTTTATGAAAAAACATTAACGTATGAAGAAGTTATGTAGGTTTTAATATTGGTTTTCGCGTTTTCGCAATATAAAGGGTTTTCGCAGGATACTTCCCCTATATATATAGGGTAAGCATCATGTAAAACCCACATCTTTTTGCGAAAACCTAAAAACTAATACTAAAACCTTCATAACTTTTTCATACGATCATATTTTTTAAAAAGAATTTGCACCAAGATCCTTAGGATTATGAGTTCTTTAATTCTGAAAAAAAAATTTAAAAAAACTTTAACGTCTTGTCGTTTTTTTATTAGTGCACATGTGCACTAATAATAAAACTCATACATATAGTATGCGTTAATGTTTTTTTTTAGAAAAATCGCATCAAATACGTTATAATTTTGTTAGTTTTTCGTGGTTTTTTATTAGTGCACATGTGCACTAATAATAAAGCACCTTATACGTGTCGTATACATTAATATTTTAAAAGAGAAATTGCACCATAAATCTGATAATTGTGTTATCTTTAACTCTGAAAATATATTTAACGTTTTAATTTTTTTTAAATTTTATGCTACAAATGTGCACTCTAACTAATAGTTATAGTGCATATGTAGAATTATCATTAGTTCTATGAATATTTTAGTTTTTTAAATGTTTTTAACCTAAACAATATGTTTTCGCATGACAATTCTCAATTGTGTAGTACTAATGAAAATGGTGCACATGTGCACTAATAATACACATGTGCACTAATTTTTTTTTCTTTGAAATATCAATTTCTTTCCAAAATCAAAGACAATAGAATTTTAAGATTTTTGGTGCAAGTTTCATAGAAAAATATTAACGTATGTAAAAGTTATGAAGGTTTTAGTGTTAGTTTTTAGGTTTCCGTAAAAAAAGAGTTTTCGCATGATCCTTACCCTATATATATATATATATATATATATATATATATATATATATATATATATATATATAA
>JBCNJP010011754.1:0-14986 GCA_039602395.1 Deinandra increscens subsp. villosa
ATCCTACACTGGAGATGTATTTGCTTTCGGTGCCGGCTTGGGCTCGAGCTCAATTATTAAACGAGTCATATTTCAAAGCTTGAGCTCGGCTCGGGCTCATTTGCACCCCTAATTACATTACTTACCACCGGAAATGATCAATTAAAACCAATTGAGGTCAAACACAAATGTCGTCCCGTAGCAAAAAAGAATACAATGAAGCTTACCAAATTCGAGAGGGTAGCCAGAAAACAAAAAATAAAATCGTCTACAGAAAGATAAACGAAATGGGAAGAAGCGGAAAACACGTGGAGTAAGGATAGGCAATAAAAATACACGCGTGTGAGTCGAGAAGGAACACGTGGAACACAAAATCCCTAGATGAAGGATGACTGAAAAGCTGATGTAACATAAAAACTGAAACTGTTTGGAAAAAGTGCGGTTGTTAGCATCACATATGATCCAACTAGTGTGGTGTATAACATATTAAACATATAAACTCATTAATCATTAATCATCAATTTAATTATTCTCCTTGCCACTTTAGACAAATAAGTGTATGATAAACTTTTTTCTAATTACTAAAATAGAATTAACATATGCAAGCAGAGCGGAACTAGAAAAAATTTTGAGGAGGTCTACAAATTTTTTTACGGAGTCGCTATTTTTAGATATTTTAGTTTTATAAAACATACATAAAGAAATTTGGTCCGAACCCACAATGCGTTACCCCTTATTTATTCTCCTCACTAAAGTTAATAAATAAATAAAAAGTGGGAAAAAGGTGTGTTACCCATTTATACAAGTGTAAATTTAATTTAAAAAGGTGAGGAAAAATTTAATGAAAAGAAAAAGGTTGGAAAAATCAAAACGGTAGAGAACCGGATTAGAACTTGGGCCTTTTCCAGATCATCTAGGCAAATTACCACTAGGCTGCTAACTTTGAATGATTTAATTTCAACAAACAATTTATTTAACATCTCCTTATTACAAAAAAAAAATTAATTTAAAAGCCGTTCACATAATTTCCATTTTATGTACGAAGTTGAGGGGTCCCGCGGACACCCTGGGACTACTGTAGGTCCGCCCCTGTATGCAAGTGTCAAATTTAATAATATAACCTAAAAGTAGAAATTCAAACTCCTCCCATCACTTGTTAAGAGCATATACTTGTTCCAAATTCCACAAAATTTCTGCCCGTGAAGGTCTATACTCGGGTTGTATAACAACACATCTTGATGCGAGTGACATGCATTTGAAAGCACCTTCTCGGGAGTAATTGTCTTTAAGACGCGGATCCATCATTTTCTTTAGCCGTCTTCGGTTTGTTTTACTCTTAAGGTCTTTCATATCCAAACTATCCAAGCCTACAAACACGCCCTCTAAATCATGGAGGTGTTTGCCTGTTATAGTTTCCAACAACACCAACCCGAAGCTATAAATGTCATCCTTAATAAGCGACTCACCTGTATATCGATGGGTGTTTAGATCACAAAATTATAGCTTACAAAAACTAAAACATGTGTGTAAACTGTTGGAATCAAACCATTGTTCTAGTAAAAATACAAAATTTAGACATAAGCTTCATATTCTTGTAGTTTGGTTTATAATAGTAACATACCACTAAGTGTATAGTCTCCATTTAGATAACCAAAGGCTCCTTTTAGCCGTTTTCTATCATGTCTTTCTTGGAATTCGATCCACCCAAATCCTCCTATTCTTGCCGTAAAATCCTATAATAAGAAAAAGTAAAGATAAGTGGATTGACCATTAAGCAAAAGGGTGTTGCTATTGTTACACCATATATTATGGCATTCTATTCCTACAATACCTTAAATGACCATCTAACTTTTCAAACTTTGATTTTTTAAACGTTTGACTGAAATTTGAAAAAAAAAATATATGATTGTATGTCTGATAAGTTTGACTTGGTCAAACATTAAAAACTCAAACTTTGAAAAGTCAGACAATTACCTAAAAAGGGTGGACAACCATCCAAGGTGTTAGTAAACAGTTGTTCAAGGTGGTGTATATTAGAATCTAGATGAAGTGGGTATAACAAACCATTTACCAAAAAAAAATGGCTTAAGAGTATCTACCTCATCGAGTAATATATCATTGCATTGGAAATGACAAACTATGCCTTTAGTCTTATATAAATACTTAAGTCCATGGACAACTCCTATCATAATGTGAAGTCGTGTTCTCCATGAAAGTGATTCATCTGCAAAACAAGCCATCTTACATAGCCACTTTACTTTACTCTAGTAATCATGAAACAAAAGAGGGTGGTTTAGAGAGATCCTACCTCCATGAATAAAGTGTGAGAGAGACTTTTTCACGTGTTCATAAACAAGTAAGTGTTCATCTCCATCTCTATTGCTGCAGTATCCCCCGAGTCTAATGATATTAGGATGAATTAACCGTCCTAAAAAGTTCACCTCTTCCTAAACTCAAAACATTTAGAAGTTACGTTTAACAAAAATATTCATAAAACAAAAACTTAGTTCTTATACAGTAGTGTTTATAAATGAATAGCATACTAAAAGTTGAGTATTTAATAAGGCATCAAAATGTAAAAGAAGAACCAATCATACTAACAATTTACAGATTCATGACATATATATCTATGTATGTATGTGGTGTATTAAACATTTGGTGATACTTACTAGCCATTCGTTATCGTTTTGGGGTCGAGGGATTTCTGAAGTGATACGCTCCACAGCAACAGCAATACCAACACCTTGTTTTGAAGGGGCTAATGTATTATGCGCAACCCATCCTAAGAACACCTTTCTGAAACTTCCCTCGCCCAAAAGCAAATCTCGACTAAACCCTCGTGTGGCTTTTTCTAAATCGTTAAACGTAAATTCCTTCACATTTGGCCTAGGACTATGAGAATCTGCATGAACTTCTGGAAATCTTGTAATTCTGTTGTGGTTGTAACTTGAATCAGCTTGGACTGTGGTAGATAATATAAACATAAGTTTAGTTTTACACTGAAAAACACAAATTAATGTTGGTTCTAAATTTCTAATAAGCATGATTGAGTAGAATGTGTCATTTCTATGTTTTCACTGCTAATATATGCAATGAGAAAGTATACATATCTACAAAATTCAAAGATTGAAGAGAAGCTAGAAATACCAGACTCGAGCATGCTCACAACCTCAGCCATATCAGGTCGTTCTTCTGGAAAAACAAGCAAGCAGCTCTCTGCAATTTCAAAAATTTCCTTCAAACTTTTTGATGATATTTCATTTCTCATATCTGGATCAATCATTTCCTCTAAATTCCCTTTTTCGACAGAATCTCGAAAGCAATGCACTAGACCCCGTGTCTCATCATAACAATGTTCATCAATCACAGGC
Organism: Deinandra increscens subsp. villosa; assembly: GCA_039602395.1. Lineage (NCBI taxonomy): Eukaryota > Viridiplantae > Streptophyta > Magnoliopsida > Asterales > Asteraceae > Deinandra > Deinandra increscens. The sequence continues at coordinate 3,351 of JBCNJP010011754.1, forward strand.
TTCCTACATAACACTTCCAATAACACAACGCCAAATGAGTAAACATCCCACTTTATTGTCGACCCATGAAAATAGGGATCCACATAACCCAAACTTCCTTTAGCAATAATAACCGCATCGTTTATTGGGCGCTCTTTAAGCAACCCATAGTCTGAAACTTTAGCTGTCCAACTTTCAGTCAACAAAATAGTATCGCTCTTAATGTCTCCATGCACAATAGTGGTATCGGTCTCACCTCCAACACGTGTGTGCAGATAGTCTAAGCCACGAGCGACACCAATGCAAATGTTTAGTCGTTGAATCCAAGAAAGAGGGGTACGAAGTACATGGAGATGATCCTTAAGTGTTCCATTCGGAATATATTCATACACGAGAACGGTTTCTTTCTCATAAGTAGACACACTCTTCCACATTGACTTCTTTTTAACTTCTCTTATATCGTTACAATAACCGATCAAGGACACAAGATTATCGTGACGGATAGTAGAAAGGGTTTCAACATCTGGCCATAATATCGAATTGCAATTCAGCCGTTTAATAGCAGCAAGAACAAGAGTTTCTCCATAAGAAACTTCACCTTTGTAAACATCCCCAATAGCTCCTCTCCCGATTATTAGCGATTTATCAAAGTTATTTGTAGCTCTCAGAATTTCAGAAAGTGGTAGGTGACGAGATCTTGGTTGTTGTGTAGAGGAGGTCGAAGGTTGAGACTTCTTGAACATAAACATGATTCTGGATCAAAAGCAAGTAGAAATTGAAAAATAGATCGAAAATAGGAAGGAGATGGTAGATTAGGTTAGTGATTTTGAAACAGACATAACTATTTTACGAAACTGTAGGAACAAATTGATAGTAGATCGATTCAAATCATATAGAATATCACGGAATCAAATTTTAAAATAAAAACTAAATTAATAAATAATAAGAACAAAAATATCTTATTAGGTTAAAAAGTAATGTTTATTTACATTTCGTTTGTTAGTTAATTGTGGGGGTGTTATATGAAAAATAAAACTTATAAAAAGATTATATATCTATTAAAATAGTATGACCTCCACTACACTCCTTTTTATACTTTTCGTTTAGGCAAAATTCCTTATAAGCTTGAATGGAGCCCACATTAAACAGGTTCAAGTGAAGTTAATCAGGTTTCAACATGAGCCTTTTCTAAAAAAAACCGATACCAATCTGGGATCGAGTCGACAAAAACCTAGTTTTGAAACCAAGCCTAACCGGGTTGGTCCAGAGTTTCGATTTGTGCACCTCGACACTAGTCGTTTAGCATACATTTTCTTACGAACATGGTGCATAAAATCGTTATTGCCTGCAAGAATTTTAATTTCCATTTCGTAAACATAAAGTCATTCAATCACCCCCCTTCACTCCACACAAATAAATGTCTATATGCAAACTCTTTTCTAGCAATATCAAAGTATAACTAAAATACAATGTACAAAATTTAGCCCAACCATAACTATCACGATAAATTGGACATTCACAGACCACCCTCTCGCTCTCTCTCTCTCGTATCTCTCTCGATCGTTTTTTTTTAGTTTTCCGGCGATCCACCAAAAACCCACCGAACCATCACCATTCGACCTCATTCTGATCATCACTGTGGTCGCGAGTTTCTGAGGAGTAACCTGGTGCAATCGGAATTAGATTTCGTGTTAGTGCTCGGTGTTCGCGTTTAGGTTTCGGGTTCGTTTCGGTGTACAAAACGTATCAATCTCTCATCCCCGACTCGAGGTAATAGTTCCTTCATGTTAATCGCACCTTTTTCTTGTGTTTTTCTGTGTTTACGTTTTTCCGGCGACCGGAACTAGGGTTCCGATCACCGGAACTCTTGTATGAAGAAGAAGACACGGACTGGGTACGGGTTATATACATTCCGGATCCGCTATAATACCAGACGCCAATCTGGCACAACTGGTTATGTCGCTGGTTCGTTTCCGAGAGGTCGCGGGTTCGAATCCGGCTCTCGACATTTTTTTTAAACCATGTATTTTCTTCATTAAAAACTGGTTGCTGCCTGCGCATATATATATAGATTTGGGTCCGGATGTGAACACAAGCAGCCCCGCTGGCCTGGTGGTCGTGCTGTGGTGCTAAGTTCTCAGAGGTCGCGGGTTCGACCCCTGCGACCTTCATATTTTTTCTGTCTTGTTTTATTTTGTGATGTAAGACATTTTCCAACCAAAACTCATCTAAAATGGTTCCCTACGAATGTTTAAACCCGTAAAAATTATATTTGAGACATTTACACCCGTAAATCATATTTAGCTTGTCATTTTAAATAATAAATATAGTTTTAAAACCTATAAATATATATATTGATATAAAACTTTGGGTTTACCTCAAAAGAGGAATATATATATACATATTGTGTGGATTGTTATGAATATATATATATACATGACGTTGGCTTGAAACGAAGTGATCTTTGGTGTAAACCATAGAAGGTTTTAGAAAACTATTTAAGAACGTCGTCTTGGACTAGAAACATAAAATACACGGTTTTGGATTATGATTCACCATAAATTGTTGTTTCTTTTCAAAATTAATATTTAAATCATTGGATTTAACATGTTTACGTATATATATATATTTATAACTTGTTGAAACTCTATTATTAACGTCGCTTGAACATTTAATTAAATATATATATATATATATATATATATATATATATATATATATTATATGTATTTATTTTGATATCCTTAAACTTAGAAAATATATATTAAAGTTATATATTAGATTTTCTCGCGTTATTTCGATAATCGCTCGGATTTGGCACACGTGCCATCCTCGACTTATTCCGAACTTCACGATTCCTTCGTTTTTATCGTTTACGTTAGATTTAATAGTTTAGAACACACACTTATACTCGTATGCTCGTTAGGTGATTGATTGCTTGCACAAGACTCGTTCTTGCTATTTGAATTAACTGTTTGTCTGGAAACTTTGCCGAGCAACCTAAGGTGAGTTTCACGGCCCCATTTTACTTATTTTAATCCTGTTGGGGGAGATTAACATGCAAACACTTGAACTGTTAGATATATATCACCTGAATGATAGTGGCACACTTATATATAAAGCCCTCACTTTATAGTTACTGTCAATGTGACATCAGCGGGAACTTATTTAGTAGATCTACTGGGTTTGACAACCCCACCCGGGTCAGTCGCTCTGGCACGATTGGATATCGAACGGGTGTTATAAACTTCTTAGTCTTAACGAGGCACAATTGAACTTGTCGAGCTTCAGTAACTGGATAGCTAGTTGATCTAGTCAAACGTGCACTGATTTCTTGAAAATAGTCTAGCTAACTATTGATATATTATCTGGATTTTACTGAACTGTTAAACTGATGAACTGATTAAACCTGTGAACTCACCAACCTTTGTGTTGACACTTTAGCATGTTATTTCTCAGGTCGCTAAACTGGATTGTCTGCCACGAGCTAGGACGCACTTCTTAAGGATTAGTATTACTATGCATGCATATTAGACATTAAAACTTTTCGAACTAATTATCTTTTGGTTTGCGCATGTTTTGGCGCTCAAACATTTATTACAACTTTTGACGTTTACGCTTCCGCATTTAAAAACGCATTTACTCTGGTTTTACTTTTATATTGCATATAGACCGTTCGTATGGCTAATGTGTTCGATCCTGGTTTGTCACGCTCCCTGCGGCGCGTTGTCGCGCGTGGGATTTTTGGGGGTGTGACACTATCACTCCGCAAAACCTTGATTTTCTTGGTGAATTTATTCTCAACCAAGTTCTTAAACAAGACAAACTTGTTTATTACTTCATCCTTACTTTTAAGTAAGTATACATAGCAATATCTTGTACTATCATCAATAAACGTGATGAAGTACTTGTTTCCACCACGCGTGGGGACGACTTTCAAGTCACACACATCAGTGTGAATTAAGTCTAGGGGTTCGGTTATTCGTTCAACTGAATTAAATGGTTGTCTTGTAAGTTTGGATTCGACACACGTTTCGCATTTTGATTTCGAGTCTATTTTAAAATTTGGCAAACATTTTAAATTCATCAAATGACGTATTGAATTAAATTTGACATGTCCTAATCTACCATGCCACATATTTGAATCATAAAACTCAATCATATAAGTAGAAGAGGAGGCTTTCGCCATTTTATTAGTAACCATGGTAGACAATTTAAACATAGAGTTTTGGGCATAGCCCTTGCCCACAAACATGTCGTTTTTGGTCAACACGACCTTATCAAACTCGATCACAATACGAAATCCAAACTTGTTGAGCAGCCATCCAGAAACAAGGTTCTTCCTGATTTCTGGCACGTACAGAACGTTGCTCGACGTGAGTTCCTTCTCAGAAGTGAACTTCAAGACCACGTTGCCTTCACCCATGATGTCGGCAGTAGCTTTATTCCCCATATAAAGCTTCTCGGTCCCCTTCGCCTCTTTAAACGTACTAAAGAGGGACTTGTCTCCATACACATGACGGGTGGCACCGGTGTTAACATACCAGCCAGGGTTCTCCCCCATAATGTTAACTTCAGAAATGAAGGCAGACGCCTCCGTGATCATGGCCACCAGTGGCATGTCATCCTCCACCATGTGAGCGCGCTCACGTTGTGGCTTCGAGCACTGATCCGCCCGATGACCATGCCCTCCACTGTTGTAGCACTTTCCTGAGAACTTATGGGGTTTCTTTTTCACAACCCCTTTCTTCGGTGCCAAGTGCTCCACCGCTTTGCCTTTGCCTTTGGCTTTGGCCCCACCCTTTCGCTTGCTTCCTTTGGACGACTGACCAACCTCCACCATATTCACCTTAGCCGAAGGTTGCATGGTGGTGGCTTTTTGAGCAGTCTTATTGTCCTCCTCGATACGAAGACGGACAATGAGATCCTGAACGGTCATCGCCTTTCTTTTGTGTTTAAGATAGTTCTTAAACTCAAGCCACGAAGGCGGAAGCTTCTCAATCATTGCCGCCACTTGAAATGTCTCACAAAGGGACATACCCTCTGCGTGGACCTCATGTAGTATAATTTGAAGCTCTTGGACTTGACTCATCACGGTTTATTATCAACCATTTTGTAGTCCAAGAAACGGGCTACCACAAATTTCTTCGTGCCAGCATCCTCCGTTCTATACTTCTTGTCTAAAGACTCCCATAATTATTTGGAAGTCTTAAACACCGAGTAGACATTATACAATGAGTTCACGAGGCCGTTCAACACATAGCTACGACACAAGTAGTCCGAATGTTTCCAAGCTTCCACCGCAGCTAACGGTTTCAGCGTTGGCTTCCCCTTCACCGAGTTGGGGAACGGACTCCGTGAGACACCTCGCAAGGTTTAAGGTGGTTAAGTAGAACAACATCTTCTGTTGCCACCTTTTGAAGTGCAAACCCGAGAACTTCTTGGGTTTTTCGGCATGACTCGCAATGGTGTTGGCCGTTATGCCAGTGGAGGTACCAACCGATGGTGTTTCCTTAGGCTTTTCGGCCGTCTTTACAACTTCAATAGTCATTTTTCTGAAATAGAGAACTACACAAGTTAATATTCAGAATTATTATTTAAACGCGCACGTTTAAAACGTAAGAAAAAACCTCCAACTAATGGATGGTATTCGAGGAGTAGAAGATAGTTTTTAATCTCTAAACGCACATGTTTAAAGAGATTAAAGTCCAAGAAATGGACGGATTTAGAGATGTAATAAATTTTTATAACTTCCAACTTATAGAGGTTAGATCGTTTTTTTTAAATAAAGTTTATAACGTCCAACTAATGGATGTTAAAGATATAAAGAAAAAATTAACGTCCAACGAATGGATGTTAAAGTTTTGTCGTAACCGACAACTCGTTTAACTTTGTAACACCCGTATACAATTTGATGTCAAACATTGCCAAATGCTTCAATTAAAATAGGTCCCAAATTTTTTTTTTATACAAACACATGGTTTAACAATCATAAGACACCATCATTGTGGTTTAACATTTACAAAATATATCCATAATTGAGTTTGACATTCAGAGGTGTTAATTAACTCATACAAAAGTTGCTTCAACCAAGTACAAATGGGTTGTACATCCTTGACGTGATCGGTTCCTCGTAGTCTTGATGAGCATCCCGCTAGGGCTTACCCCTTCTACCTGCAATTCGCTCACTTTCAATAGTGAGTTTCTATTGCATAAACATGTATAAACATCATTTTAAATATGAGAAATATCAATTAATTTCAGGAAATGGGTTCTTGGCGTATCGCCTACGATTACCTCTTTTTTAAGCGATACGCTTATATTGCCAAGCGTATCGCCTAATAGATCTTTTCATCCAAGCGATACGCTTGGAGCTGCATTTCCAGGGATTTGGCCGATTTTGACCAATTTCATACTTAGATTTTTTTTTGGGTTTTTCACCAATTTTGCAAATTTCATCCAGATTCTTTAAGGACTTCTCCCAGCCATTCCAGGCCTTCAAAACACTATTAAAAACATGTTTATAAGGCAAAATACATACCTTAGTCATGGTTACGATACAATAACCAACCCCGAGTTCACCCGACCCGTTTGACCAGAAAGTTATGAACCAAATAAGGTCTACAACGTGTATTTTACAACTATATTCACGTATACAAGAATTAGGCCTAAACATGATTGTATGCACATACCTTGATTGGTTTTACATATCCATTAAGGATTAAATTCCTCACTTAACCATTTTGTTTGAGTTTCTATGTCTCAAAACACATAATTACATTCATATTAATCTACTTGTCATTGGATTGCATAACCATTGTATATAATGTCCAAATGACCCATTTATTCATTTGACCCATTAAGACGGGTTCTTGCCTTTTGTATCTTCCAATGCTTTATTTGACCAGATCTAAGCATTTAGGATCTATGATTCTATAAACCATTTATGATCCTTCTTTTCTTGTTACATGGCATAGGCTCTTTAAACCCATTTTCGCTGATTGTAACTTGTTATTCGCGTTATGATTCCTCCGAATCTTTCCTATGGTCAAATCTAGCCATTGAAGAACCTTTTTGGCAATTAGGCTTCATGGTTCCTAGAACCATTCGTCACCCATAATATAGCTCATAGTTTATTCCATTGTATGGATTTACATATTTTTGTATCTACTACTTGTAACATAAACGATGTTACTTTCTACATTCTACCCGTAGGCGTCATGCTTAAACGGGTTTCTTATCATGGCTTGCATGATTTCTTTGATTCAAATTCTACTCAATGTAACACTACTCTTTATATTCTTAAGTAATACTCATTACTTAATTAATGAGTTTTATTGTTACTTAAGTAAGTGTAAGTTGTACTTACCTTGCATCCATGTGAGCATTTCCACCTTCATTTTATCCGGTTGACACATCCGATTGCAAGCTTCACCTAGCTAGCTCATCAAGATCAACTATCATATCATATCCATAAAATGATTAGGTTAGTTTCCATAACATACCTCTTCCATTTTTATGGATTTAACTAGCTCATAATTCATCAATTCATAACTTAGGTTAGTTTGACATTTAAAAGTCAAACTACCCATTTGGGCATAACTTTGACGTTACCCCTTGAGCTAGGTGATCCATTATATGTTTAACACATAATTAAATTAATAAGCAACCAGAGTATAGCATCATGCATCTTTTTTTTAATACTTTCATACAATCCTACACGAATTGCAAGTATTTAGACATCATCATAAGCTTTTCAATATTATGACTAATAACGTCATCTACTATGCTTCATGATCTCATTATTCATAATTAAGATCAATATAACATCAACTAATCATCATATATGTGTTATGAGATACGCGAGAAATCAACTCTTCCATCCTTACAAGATTCGAGATTTTTATAAAAATGAATTCTTGTGCCATATTTTTCAGCAGTGCTGCTGTAATGGTCCTTTTTGACCCCTCTACGAATTTTTCTAGCATTCCATGTTTAAAGATGAAAGGTAGTACACTGAAAGACCTTTCTAGGCGTATATGGCACACCTTCTAACGATGTTTTTATGATTTATACATCATTTTTAAAAACAGGACAGCAGCTACATTTATTTCCAAACAGTTTTCTGGAAAATTAAATGGCCATGTTGGTGCGTCGTTTTGACCCATTATAAGTCAGAATTAGCTTCTAGTGTTCAAACACGAAACATAGTATTCACAACAAGCTTTTCGACCGTATATAATACATCCCAAACGGACATACGAGTGATCTTATACAACACTTTCAAAACAGCCCCACAATAAGATTCTTATCATTTTTTATGGTTTTACATTATTCCATTTAACACAATTTATAAGCATGGATTTCACATTTCATTCACATTCTTGTTTCATGGTCCTTAGTAGAGTATCATTCCTACATTTAGTCATGAATTCAAGCATTCCATCTAAGTTAGGCATTTCATCAAACACCTAGTGTGCATACCACAATTTACACACTTCCACACTATTCTAGTCTAAGGAAGCCACCCAATAAGTGTAGTTCCAAGCAATTCATCAATCTACCCATGTTAGCATACAAACTTGATGTGTTAACGCTTTAGACATAATCTAATACATCATTATCACACAAGTCTTACCAACTACATAAAGTTGTAAGCATTTTAGTATCATCATAGCTACCTATGAGTTAATATCATCACTTTCACACCAAATTCATTACATTGATCATCATAGTATTACTAAAGATGAACAAAACAACATGTATCAACCATCAATTTGATCAATTTGTCATATTTCTATACACCCACTCATGGGTTACGAATTTAACAAGGAAGTTAGAGTTCTCACCAATACATCTCTATGCACGATTTGTGAAGATAAACTCCATTCCTTCACCAATTTCGTACATGCATCACTTGTAACCCAAGATTTTGTGAGAATTAGGAGGCTTATCTAGTCAAAATCGTCCTCCTCCTCCCTCCTGGTCGTAACCCATGACTTCCCCCAAGTGGGGTTATGTTTTTTTTTAAATTTACTTCATAATTTTTACCCATATAGTCCTTCTAATTCTAACCACTAACCTTAGTTTCCAAAACTAAGGCAATTTGGCTAAAACCACCCATAACTTTGAGATTTATTTAAAATAAATCTCATTTTATCTAGCTTATATTTTAAACCCCTCGTGTACATAATGGGTTGAGTCATGGACTAACGTCCCGTCTCATCTATTATACGAATACAATATTCATTTGGGTTTTGGGATGTTACAAACTTTAAGTCCAACTTTGAGTCAAAACGAGTTAAAATATTTATTTTTTTAAAACACTAAATCACCTCGAGAAATCTAAGTCCAACTTTGAGACTCGAGGCAATGAAGTTTTTATAAAAACGAACGGTGTTTTAAAAAATTTATTTTAAGTTTGTAGGAAAACCGTTCGTAGATTTAAATAAAATAAATATTTTATTTATTACGATTACAACAAAGAATAAAAACTATACTATTACAATACACTTGAAAATGAATCTACTCCTATAATACGATTACATGAAAGAAATGAATAAATACAATACAAGGAAATGAAAAAAGAGATTACACTGAAATGAAATATACTACAAATGAGATGAAATACAGAGCTTGACAAAACTTATAATGAAAGTAATAAATGTTTGACTAAAGAAAAACGTGACAGAAAGTTATAAAACGGGTTATTGGCTTGTATCAATCCCAACTATCACGTATTGGCCGATAATACTCCCAACTTTACTCCTTCCATCTGCCACCACGAACTATCATCATATTTTCCTCCATCACTCTCCGTGAATTACTTAACCCCATTTGAATTCCATGTTTTGTAATTTTACCCGGCTTTTCGTTCCAATTTCGTTAAGTAAATTTAACCGGGGGAGTGATGGAGGAAAATATGATGATAGTTCGTGGTGGCAGGTGAAAGGAGTAAAGTTGAGAGTGTTATCGGCCAATACGTGATAGTTGAGAATAATACAAGCCAATAACCTTATATTACCCTTATAAAAATGGTTTTGAGAAAATCTTTTAAAGTAATTTGGAAAAACAAAGAAGGATTGAGAAATCCTTTGGCGAAGGATTCGGGTCAAAACCCGGGTCCCTTAAAACAAATTCCGGGTCTACCAAATATTTGTTTTGCTTCCCAGGGTATAATCGCCTAAACCGTAGTGTACGGTCGGGATAACTCTAAGCTTGAAGTTTACCTTCGAGTTCTTGAAGTCTTGACGAACAAGATGAAGATTGAGAGAGTAAGAGAAGAGGAAGAAGAGAGAATAAGAATTCTATTAATTCTGGTGTATCTAGCCTCAACTAATGAGGCTGTTTATATAGTGGTGGGAATTCTTGTTGAGCATTCAAAAGTTAATTCGTAGTCAAACTTTGCATTAAACGTCTTTAATGCAAATTGATTTCTAATTAACGCGGAATTACCTTAATTAGCTCAAAAACGCGTTTACCCAGCTGTCATTCCAGAAGACTCCGCGTAACAGCTGTTTTCCGGACCGTTCCAACTTCAACCGGAAATTCTTCCGGTTCAACTTCCGCTTGAACTTCAACCGGAACTACTGTTCAGGTTGAAATCGGTTCCGCCCGGACCACCCAGGTCCGCTTGAACCTGACTTTTTTCGGTTCAACTCACAGTCCGCTTGAACCTATTCGCCTGGTCTTCAACCGAACCAACTTCTGGTTAAACTTAAAAACAATAAGGCGGCATCAAAGCTCCACATTGCGCCTCATACGCCCACGCCACGCGCGTACACGTGCGAGGGCAAGTTCGGGGTAAGCACCCCTCAGGATCCAAGGGATGTGTCCTACTAAAGTAAACAATAGTTAGTAAGGTTCTCACCTTATAAACCACTTTTGGTTTTATTCCCCAACCAATGTGGGATGAGTTAACATGCTATACTTAGCTTTTTTCTCTCTAATTTTCGCAGCTTCTCATGTTGCGAGACCTCAACTTTGAGCTTCGATATCTCATTCATACGAGCTCGGATTTGGACGTGGTTTGATGCGTTGGAAAGCCCTCACAATGTACTACACAAACCCATTAAATACAGAGGCAACAACCTATGTTATCTGTATTTTATTTTAGTCCAAATTTGGTGAAAAACTTATTTTCACATTTAGTGAAAAAACCCATTTTCCACTAATTTTTCTCCCAAAATTCCAACAACTCCTTCCATTAACACCTTAAGATGACAAATTTGTTCCAATCTCCAAAGAATTTCCACCCTTGAAGGCATGTACTCGGGTTGTATAGCAATACATCTTGATGCAAGTGTCAAGCATTTGAAAGCTTCTTATACGGTTCTTCTGTTCAATTTTCTCTCTGGGGCCTCCATCTCCAAACTTTGTAAGCCCAAGAAGACTTCTTAGAAATCACTAGGGTGTTTGCCAGTTAAAGTTTCCAACAACACGAGTCCAAAACTATAGACATCACTCATCAGTCTTTATAAGCAAATACCCTATAAATCGAACGGAGTTAATCACAAAATCATAGCTAAGAAAACAATTGTGTGAACTTGGCTAAAATAACCTACTCTTCTTGTTACATATATACCATGGTCTTCTGCTTTTAGATAACCAAAAGTTCCATTTAGTTGTTTCCTATCAGGTCTTTCTTCGACTTCCAT
>JBCNJP010011755.1:0-14985 GCA_039602395.1 Deinandra increscens subsp. villosa
TAATTGGTGTGAGTTTGAGTATTTTATTTGTTAAGTGTTTTAGTAGGTCAATTCGGTTTAAAGTTTGCTTAAAGATGCTTCAATATGTTTGGTTATAGTTTGACATACGAGTTCAAGGGGAAGGCGTCGAACGGCAGTGAGGGAACCCTACGGATATATATATATTTTGCTGATTTTCGGATTGAAGGGGGGTTTTCCACAATTTATTTTTTCTGGACGGCAATCTTTTGGGGGCTGACGATTAAATCAGTGGAGAAAGAATAGAATCCTACGAAGGACGGCAGAAGCATTCGTACGAAGGAAAAAGAATTAAAAGCAACCAGGCAGCCAGACAAGCACGTCAAAAAGTCAGATTAATTATTAAGCAGGCTAGCAGGCAAGCAGACTGCTGATTAATATTTCTTTCTTTTACGATGAACGATATCTTTGATTACGTTTTTGTTTGTGTTTCTGTTTGCACTATGATTGTTGGCTAGACTTTTCCTACCACCTAGACTGTATGACAATTATTTAATGCTTTGCAACTTTATTCGGTTTTGGTAATTTGATTGATGTATGATGATTCTTTAAATTCCATTGATTAGTATGAATGAATGCATATGTGTGTGTGAACTAGGGTTGTGAATAATTCTTTAGACTTGTCCAATTTGCGAATGTCTTTCGGTTTGGGTTGGGTAATCGGGTAGTGTGACTGTGTGTTTGCTACGTGACATGCTTAGCTAATTTTGGTTATTCATAGTTTAGATTGTTAATCATTGCCTTGGTTTTCATGTGCTGCTTTTCCTAGACAAGCCGGGAGGTGATAGGATTATCGAGTAATCGGGTTAGTTAGTGAACTAGATCAACATTATCCCACAAGGAAATGCCCTAGGAAAGTAATTAACTTGTTATTTCGTGTCATTCGTATTAGTTTGTGGTAGCTCCTGCTAGCCTAAGGTGCCCTAGAGTCTGTCAAAGGTGGTTAGGTTTAGTTGAAGTGGGACGAACTTAAAAGGTGAACCCTTGTTCGAGCATTAGAGTCATTAGTTAGGAACTAGTCGGGAGGTGACCTAATCGCCATCAGAATTATCGATCGCCGAGTGAAGTTGTGAGTATTAAATAATGAGTCTAGGTCTAGGTGGTGTCGTTCTCGTATCTGAGTGTTTCCTAAATCTTTCTGCTTTCGTTTGTTTGTTGCGTTCAGTAGTTAAATTAGTTAATCTTAATTTAAAAACCCAATTCAAATTCTCATTATTTCCATTTCTTAGGTCCTAGGTTAGTTTTGTCTATAGAGTGTCTCTAGGGTTCGATATTCCCGGTCTTGCCTTAGCTATTCTACTATCCGATAGGTACACTTGCCTTAGGGTTCGGTTTAGTTTAGGTATTTTCGGTAAAATTAGGTGTGTCTAGGTCTAGGTTTAGGTCTAGGTTTTGATAGTATTTTTAGAGTCGTCCCGAACACATCAACAAGTAATTAATTATTTAGTTCGTTGACTCCGGTGTAACTCTTCCGGGGCGAAACCGGGTCAGTTATGTTAAATGTCGGGTCAGGACACCTAATATCCAATAGTCTCCCACTTGGACTGATCGCGACACTTTAGCGTTGTAGTCAGAGGGACTCTAGCTATGCATGGCTACACCAACCAATTTCAACACTTTTAGTCAACAACCAAAGTATATCTGATCATAAAGCAAGCAGATAGAGGACTTATGGTAATCGTTGTCATATGTTCCTTTCCATTCTAGACATAGATGAATAGTGAGACATGGACTCTTATGTATTAGATTCATCGATTATAGTCTCGTTCTCCGATCCAAAGTGAACCAATCAAACACACAGTAAGTTTGGGCGAGGCCTCACACTTCACACTTGGAATCAACGAGGGTGCCATTATGTCTATCTACTGACTAAGCAATAGTACGAAATCCTATCTTGAGGCATACAACTCCCACTGAACTTTAGATCCATCCCCAAAAGTAGTCCTATTGTTGGTAGTTTGTAACGCCCCAAATTTAAATTATATGGTGAATTAATTATGTGGTGAAAATGTCATAAGTATTTGAATGAGTAGTTGAATATATGCATCTTTAGTTGGCTAACTTGAAAGTTGATTGCTAAATTGTTAAGTTAGAAACTTAGGAGGGGCTAAGTAGAAAATCTCATTCTTCGGGTGGGTTTTAAATATGTAATGATAATTGAGGGGCTGGAGTGTAAATGGGTAAATAAAACAAGTCTGGGAAACACCCAGACCAGTTTCACGATCGCACAAAAGGGGGGAGGGAGGCTAGGTTGTGATTTTTCCCCAAACCAGGGAATTGGAGCTGTTGGCCAGAAATTTAAGGAAGGAGGACCCAAAATCTGATTGTAGATGTTCCTAGATCTCGATTTTTGTTGAATCCTTGTGTTATCTGTCAAGTAAGTCATTTCCCCAAGTTGCTTAATGATGTGATGTAGTGATTATGTGAAATCTGCATGAACTAGTTGTTATACATGTTGTAGATACCCCTCTAGATCACAAAGTTTAGGTTGCATGCTAGAAAACTTGTATGTTGCTATATGTCTTGAGTTGGGAAGAACACCCACCTCCTAAATTGCGATGGGGGTTCATGGTAATGGGTTGGATTCTTTATGAATCAAGAAATTGGACTATATTATATGTAATTTGGGTGTTGGATGTGTATTTGACATTTGGTAATAAGTAGTTGATGTAATGAACCTTATGGAGAATGAATCATGTATAAAATAAATATGAACTAGTTAATAGAGTTTGATGCACTCAAGGCGTTTGATGAAATGCCTACAAGAAGTAAAATTGTTGCATTGATATGTTGATAGCTTAAACTGTGACAAAGCATGATGTTGTAATGAGTTTATTAAGTTGTGTACTAAACCATCACCAATATTCAGGTAAAGAAGGTGAAGGTGCAGGTTCAAGCAAAGGCAAAGGAAAAACGTAACGAGGTAACACCTAGTTGTCGAATTTTGCTTTAGATGGTCATGGTGACTCTAAATAGTTAATTAGAATTGGTAATCATATGTGGCTACTACATTCATCCTTTGAATGTAGAAATTATTATAGGTTGTTGTTGGTTAAGTGCTAACGAGGATGATCATGATGCATTCTCCTTACTAGAAAATGGGATCATTGATCCCTAAGTTGTAATGTTGAAGCATGGAGTAAAGAGGATGGTGATCATCCTACACTTCATCATGAAAGTTGGGATCTTGTATCCAAATTCAAACCTAGAATTAGAATTGTTGATACTTGAGATGTCCACCAAACTCCAATTCATAGTTTGTAGGCGAAAATTCTCATGTAAATGCTCATAGGCATTATTGATGAGTATATGGTTGTTGATTCTAACCCTCATTGCAAGAATGATTACACATTTAGTTGCAGGGGTGGTATGTAAGTATATGACTCACGGGAATGGAAGTTGGGTAAGTAATTGTGAAGGTAGAGTCTAACGGGTCAACGGGTTGTTAAGAATTCTTGGGAATAATAATCAAATTTTCAAGATTGATTGTTGTATTTTTTACATGTTTATGATAACTACCCTAACGAACGTTATTTGGTTGAGATTGGAGGCTAGAGTGTTAAGTATGTGGTCATTGTGGGAATTCTGGCCAAACTGAAAAACCTGTAAATTTGACTAAGTAAGAAACATGGGAAAATTTGCTGAATCCCTGGAAAAGCAGTTCCAGGCGTATCGCCTGGAACTACAAGTGCCCCAAGCGATACGCTTGGGCTCTCATGGTACGCGGAGAACCCCTCGCGATACGCGAGGGGTAGTTTCGTCCTAAAATTTGATTGTTGTTTGTTTAATGAAAATTTTAACCCCTGTCATCGTTTTAGTTGTTATTCTTTGCCACATTCACTAACGTGTTACTAGTATTGTGGTAGGTAATGTATTGGGAAGCTCAAGCGGGTGATCAAGTGCTGTTATGAAGGACCGAACACTCAAGTTGTGATTACGGGGGCGTATATTTTGTGACTGGAACCCTTATATGTTTTGTCAAGTTTTTTTTACAGGGTCATGTATGGCAACCAATACTTAAACTAAATTTTGTGTAATCGAATTTCTAGTGATCAATATGGTATCCTACTAATAATTCTACTGGGACCTAACGTAAGGTTGTTTTATTGGTCGAAAACGGGTATGGGTGTTACAACTTGGTATCAGAGCCAAGGTTTGAGGGATTCAAGTGTTGGCAAGAACACTTGGACCCAAACCGAGTGCTAAGGGGTGGAAAATGGTGTTCGGTTCAAGGCTTGATTGCTGCTTAGCAAGGTAAATTTAGTAGTGGGGTGAGGTTGTTGTATACTTAGTTTGCATAACTTGGCAAAGCATAGGAGCTTAAAGTTAATATAACCCGTGTAGACTATTGATTGTTGAAAAGAGTGTTACTAGCCTTGGCTAGCGGCTCAAAAGTTGAATCGGTAGTTGAATGCTCTGCTCACTATTGTGAGTAGGGTAAAAAGTTGAAATGTTGAATAACACCTTGCTACTTAAGTAGTAAAGGTGAATAAGATGGAAGTGGAGAATCTCCCTGCTTGTTGTGGCACGGGAATGCATACAGTGGCGCTGAACTGTGGTAACCTGTCCTACTTGAAGTAATCAAGTAGGATAGGTAGTTGAATTAATAAAGTTGTTAGTTGATGCAAACTGTCCTACTTGAAGCAATCAAGTAGGATAGTTAGTTGAATTATTAAAATTGTTGGTTGTTGTTGATGTTTCTAATTCACATCTCAATATTTCAGTAGTCATGGTGAATGAAGACGACAACGGCGGTGCTCTGCCGGTCGCTACAGTTGAAGAAATTCAGAAAAGAGTTTCTGACAAAGTTAAAAAAGTGGTGAATACTGCCATGCGGGTCAATATGGACTGCCTGGAGAGTACACTGCTAGAAGTAACTGATAGGAAGATGGATGATCAGTTGAAGAACAGCCTCAAGGATGAAGAAGGAACTACCAAAGATAAGGGAAGGTGTTCCTACAAGGATTTTATGGCTTGCAAACCCCCTATTTATATGGGGGAGACAAAGAAAATCATCTGTCATAGGTGGATACTGGATATTGAGGCTGTTTTTGAGAGAAACCATTGTGAGCCGGCGGACCAAGTAGTGTATGCAACTAGGCTACTAAGGTCGCGGGCAAAGGGTTGGTGGGATATGATTAAGGCTGAAAAGGGTAAGGAAGTTACTGGGGCCATGACGTGGGAGGAATTCAAAGTTCCATTTTTGGAGCATCATAGTCCTCAGTCGGAGATAGATAAGTTGCAGGATGAGTTGGCTACCTTCCATCAAAAGGAGGGGCAACCAATTGATGAAGTTGTGGGCTATTTTCTGGATCGAGTAAAGTTTTGTGATGCAATACTCAAGAATGAAAGGTTAAAGATCCACCAATTCAATAATATGTTGCACAAGGATTATCGGGAGTTCATAACAGTCGCCCGATGCAAGACCCTTAAAGAGGTAATCAATTCCGCCCGTGACCGGGAGCATGAGTTGAAGAAACAAGTTGAAAGAGGGAAAAAACGAACAGCCGAAGGAAGTTCAACTTCATCTAAGAAGCAGAAGACAACCGAGTCCCCCAAGAAGTCAGAAGGTAAAAGTAGTGGATCCCCAAGGTGCAAGAAATGTGGCCGCTTGCATAAGGGTGAATGTTATCTGTGTCTACTTTGCATATCTTTATTTCATTTCTTTCAACTACTTCTCTGATGTAGTGAAATTTCCTCAGAATGTGCTTGGCCTTCTTGTGAGACCTGGGCTATTTGGCTTGAGAAAAAGCGCCTGTATTATCGCACATCATATCGATTGATTGCTTGATGCTTGGAACCACATCAAGATTGGTGATGAACTTCTTCATCCATACTGCTTCCTTGCCAGCATCTGAGGCGGCTATGTATTCTGATTCAGTAGTGGAATCGGCCACTACTGGCTGTTTGGAACTGCAGCACAAAACAACACCTCCATTGAGGGTGAATACATTTCCGGACTGTGAGCGAGAGTCATCTCGGTCAGTCTGAAAACTAGCATCGGTGTAACACTTTACAGCGAGCTCATCAGCTCCTCCATATACCAAAAACATCTCACTAGTGTTTCTAAGGTATTTCAGGATGTTCTTCACAGCAGTCCAGTGAGCTAGACCAGGACTATGTTGGTACCGACTTGTCAAGCTCAACGCAAACAAGACATCTGGTCGAGTGCAGAGCATGGCATACATAATTGAGCCTATAACAAAAGAAAATGGGATTGAAGCCATTTGGTTGATCTCCTTCTCCGTTTGAGGATATTGAGATTTGTTCAAGACAACACCCTTTGTCATAGGGACACCTCCTTTCTTGGAGTTGCTCATGTTGAACCGTGCTATAATCTTGTCAATATATGTACTTTGACTGACACCCAGAAGCCGCTTCGATCGATCTCTGTGAATCTTAATTCTCAGAATAAAAGCGGCTTCCCCAAGATCTTGCATCGCGAAACAAAATGAAAGCCATTTCTTAACCTCGTTAAGCATGGGCATGTTGTTTCCTATGATCAGTATATCATCCTCATACAAGATGAGGAATGATATAGCGCTCCCACTTGCCTTTCTGTAAACACAAGGCTCATTTTCGTTTTGAGCAAAGCCAAACTCCTTGACTTTCTGGTCGAAGCGAAGATTCCACCTTCGAGATGCTTGTTTAAGTCCATAGATGGACTTATTCAGCTTGCAAACCCTATTTGGATATTTTGGATCGACAAAACCATCGGGCTGAACCATATAGACATCCTTAGTGAGTTGTTCGTTCAGGAATGCGGTTTTGACATCCATTTGCCATATCACATAGTCATAGTATGCGGCTATGGCAAGAAATATCCTGATCGGTTTGATCATGGCCACGGGCGAGAAGGTTTCTTCGTAGTCAATCCCTTGGGTTTGAGTGAAACCTTTCGCTACAAGCCGTGCCTTGTAGGTTTGGACATTTCCATGCATGTCAGTTTTTCTTTTAAAGATCCACTTGCTCCCTACTGCCCGAGCAACCGGGGGGTAGCTCAATCAAGTCCCATACTTGATTATCACGCATGGATTGCATCTCGGCGTTCATGGCTTCAATCCATTTGTCAGATTCAGGATCTGATACAGTAGCTTTGTAATTAGTAGGTTCATCATCAGTTGCTGCTACTAACATGACATTAGAAGCTTCTAGATGACCGATGTATCTATCAGGTTCCCTGCGTGTCCTTTCGCTCCTGCGAACGCTTGTGTTTTGGTATGATTGTGCGACAACCATTTGTCGGTCAGACACATCAACCGTCTTAGGGTTTTGTGTTTCTCGAACTTCTTCGAGATCCATTGGATCACTATTCGTTCCTCTGTTGAGAAATTCCTTCTCAAGGAACTTACCCTTCCTTTTGATAGAAACATAGTTTCCATCATGATGGTAAAAGTAATAGCCGGTATTACAATAGTATCCGATGAAAATCACCTTTTCACCTCGAGGATCATGCTTGTTGTCAGATTCGCTAGTGACATAAGCTTCGCATCCCCATACCCTAAGGTAAGAAAGTTTAGGAGAAGAATTATGCCATATCTCATATGGGGTCTTATCCACTTTCTTGGTCAGTGCCAGATTTATTAGGCGAGCGACGGTTAAGAGAGCATAACCACATAAGGAGTGGGACAAGGTAGTCCTACACATCATCGATCGAACCATGTTCAACAATGTTTGATTCCTCCTTTCACTCACACCATTTAGTTGGGGTGTACCGGGAGGAGTGGGTTGTGAGATAATCCCACAAGCCTAGAGATGATCGAGGAATCTCATTGCTAAGATACTCACCACCTCTATCCGATCGATGTATTTTAATAGTTCGACTCAGTTGATTCTCTACTTTGTTTTGAAACTCTTTGAACTTGTCAAAAGTTTCGTGCTTATGTTTCATCAGATAGACGTAAGCATATCTGCTATAGTCATCTATGAAAGATACAAAGTAGCGTTCACGATTTATCGTTTCGGTCCGAAAGGGTCCACACACATCAGTGTGTATTAATCCTAACAGACCTTCAGCCCGTTCACCAACATGGGTGAAGGGTGACTTGGTCAGTTTTCTAGATAAACATGATTCGCATTCGTCGAAGGAATCTGCATCAGTGGATTGAAGAATCCCTGCAGTTTGTAGCTTTTTGATGCGGGCCTTGCTTATGTGACCTAGTCAATGATGCCATAACGAAGAATCGTTATCAACTTTGTTTCGTTTAGAAACATGATAGAGTTTATCGTGTTTTTGAAAAATTATCTCATATATACCATGTCGAGGTTTAGCCTCGAAATAAAAGATATCGTTAAAGTAGGTAAGAATGGAATTTCCATTAAACTTGTACTTAAAACCTTGTTTAAACAGGGAAGAGACAGATATAATGTTTATGGACAATCCAGGAGCATATAAACAGTTAGCTAAAGTAACTACAAGGGCAGTAGGACATGTAAGAGAATATATGCGGTAGCCAAGACCGGGACTCTTTTCCCATCACTAACGATGAGCTCCATGCCGCCTTGCTCTATCTTCTTCCACTTCTCAGGTTCCTGCAAAACATTAACAATGTGATAACCACATCCAGTATCAAATACCCATGTATTGGAGGAAACAGTGAAAAGTTCAATAACATTTATTGACATACCTGATGAGGAACCCTTGCCGGATTTTCTAGTCATCTTGATCTTAGCCAGGTAGATGGGGCAGTTGCGTTTCCAGTGGCCCATCTGATTACATTCAAAGCATTGACGTACCTGAGGAGGAGGCGCCAATGGTTTTCTTGCCCTTGGTCTCTTTAACCTTGTTCTTGGACTTGGTTATACCTGTATCAGCAACTCTGAGCACAGCCCGTGTGGTCCTGATCTTAACATTTGGAAACAATGTCAGAATCTCATCTAGAGTCTAAGCCGAGCAATTTATCGCATGAATGCGATAATGCTCGGGTAAATATCCGAGGACTACATCTAATGCCATCCCCTCAGGAATGGAGTAGCTGAGGTCGATCAGTCGGTCGCGATACCCCTTCATCATCATGACATGATCATACGCAAAGGAATTAGGTGACATAGCGTAGTTCACAAAATGTTGAAGTGCTCTACATCGTTCACCTATCTAACTCAACTCAAATAAATCTTTGAGTTTTCTCATGATCTCATACGCTCCTATATCAGTGAAGCTATACCAAAAATCCGGAGTCATGCTAGATAACATCAGCTCATTGACTTCCCGAGAGTCATCACTGTGCTTCTGGATTTCCATCCGCGAGCGGTCTTTTAGCAAGTAAGACGGCAAGCTCGGGATGGGTCGATCAAGAACATACAGCTTTCCAAAAAGCCTCAAGATGTTCCTCAGGAGGGTTTACCATGATAAGAAGTTCGTCTCAGTGAATGGGTTGAGAGATACCATAGAACTTAGAGGAACTGTGTTTTCATTAGACTTCTGTAATAAGCAAAGTAATTTTAAATTAGTATTTTCGGTGTAAATTATTTTCTTATATAAATTGGTAAGATTTATTTAATAAGAAAATTGAAAATTCGATTAGACGATTTTACTTGAGATCCCCAAATGAGCCTCAGGAGCAAACTCATGTAACCAAACTGACAACGGGTGTCAATCGCGAAGTCTCAGTCGCGGCTCTCGTTTATGATGCCGCATAATATAATAGAATATATTTTGCGATATGTTTAGCCTCATCCATGCCCACTTTGTCTATATATGTTCATAGTGCGGTGTTGAAATATCCCAACACTACAAACGTACATAAAGAAAGCAATAGTAATCCCAAATGGTCAATGTGGCCGACACGGTGTTAAAATACCCCAATTCCCCCACCCTGGAAGGTACCCTAGGCACCAAACGCGCTGTTGAAATACTCGAACACTAATGCTTCGATCAATACGTTCCAAGTTTGACTTGATTTTGGACGGCATGAACTATGAATTTTTATTTACCGGATAGGGATATTAAAACCAATTATCATATTTAGTGATCGTTAGACACAAACGACAAACCCTATCTCCACTTAGGACAATTATTTTAAATCACCTATTTAAAATATCTACGTGTCGCGAATTGTTAATTGTGTGTTAACGGCATAATGACATGGTCTTGCTAGAGCTATTTAGCAAGACCAACAGGGACATGGCAATAAAAGTTATGCACATTGTGGATCCGGTTCAGCTCCCACTAGCCTTCAGAATCCTTTTGGCGTGTGTCCGGTCTTTAGGTCTTGGTTTTATAAAATTGAAATTTACTAACGGTTTAGTAAATCTAGCTCTATATTACAACTTTGAAACCCGAAAAGCAGCGTGTCCATCAAAACCAAATAAAAGATACAATTAGACCAACGTTTGGGCCAATCAGAGAAAAACAAACACGCCAATCATACAAACATGTATTTAAAATTAAAGGGGTCGACCGTAACACACAGTTAAATAAAATTGAATTAAACAAGTAATTCCGTTCGCAATTTGGAATCAAATCGAAATTGTGAACCACCGGTTATGAAAAGACCGGTTCTGATTTACGCGCGGTGATCGTGGCTCTAATGCCACTGTTGGGTTTTACAATGGGTATCCGAGTTTCCCGTTAAAATTTATTATCGATAAAATTAACGGGTTAATTAATCAAAATTGATTGTGTAGCGGAAAATCGTTTTCTAACGCGAATTAGTAAAACTGTTGATAGGATCTGATCACCGTGTACACGTAAATACGGTAAAAATTAAATTGCGTCTAATCAAATAGTAAATTAGATATACCTTTGCGGAGTCCGAACATCCGTTCGAGACACCGGGGGTTCGACGAACTGGCGCTAGTGACAACAACAATGCCCGACTCGAACCGGCGAGTCAAATCTTCAACCGTCTGTGAAGATGGGGCCTCGGGCACCACGGTCGTGTTCACCGAGTGAACCGGAGGTGGTGGCGGTAACGAAACCATGCCATGGATCATGGCATTCCAATCAAAAGGTTCTGTCGTGCATGTCGACGAAACCGACATCACATCAATTTCGTCTTGCATGCGTGGAAGCGACGGAGTAAGTGGCGCAAAGACGACGACATAAAGTGGCGCCAGCCACTTGGAACTTTCACCGGATTGGACGGTGACGAAACGCGAGGGCTCAAACATTGGCCTCGGTGGAGCGGGTAATGCGAGAACCACATCACGGTGGTCCTCGCTGAACAAATCAATGGCGACGGCGGTGGAGGCCACGAGCCTCTCTTCTACGGCGGTGGCACGAGCGGTGACGGTGACTGTCACACCCTCAAAAATCCACCTGCGGGGTTTATACCGCGAGGCGTGTGACAAACCAGGATCCGAGTCATTAGTCATACCAAACCATGCAAACACACCAAAACAATTTAAGAAATACGGAAGCGTAAAGTTAAGTGAAAGCGTTGCGCAAAACACGCGCCCCCAAACCAAACACAAAAGTAAACTCAACATAAAAGTTGAAATGCAAATCAAAATGTTTAAACTGTCATGTGATATGCATCCTAGCGTGCTCGTACCTCAAAGACCTGCGAAAGACATGCTATGTGGGTCAGCGCAAAGCTGGTGAGTTCATAAATGTCAATGTAAGAAAATAAATGTTCGTCAAGATGTTTGTACAATGTTCGTGCCATGGTAACCATAATAGTAATCGTAGCTAGCAAGGCCAATAATGCTATCACTATGTGGTTCGCAACCGAAGCGTGACTGTTTGTGTTTGTAATGCCTTCCACCATCGCCTAACACGGACGATGATGATACTGTCTAGGCTAATTTTACACCCGTTCGACATCCAGTCGAGTTGGAGCTACCAACGCGGGTGGGGTTTGTCAAACCCAGTAGTACTACCAAAGATTACCTCGCTTTCTCATAAACTAACGGTTCGAAATGTAAGGACTTGTAATTCGTGTTATGTGTGCACATACGTGATCAGCCAATACAATTATATTACCAGAATGTTTGTAGCATGTTCCTTTCTCTAACTGAAATACTTAGAGAAAATGTTCGAGAACTCACCTTTGGGAGCTCGGCAAGAAAGTTCAAATAAAACTGTTGATGAATTCCTACGAATCACCTATATGTTTGTGAACGTGTAAGACTACAGTGAATGAACAACGGGACTGACTCAATCGACCCTGACGACTCGTTGGTGACTTAATAACAGTTGTGTTTGTTTAATTAGTTGGATCTCCAAATAAGGCAGATAATCACACGTCATACGTTTCTAGCATGCACCTAAATATTTTGCGAGCATTTAACAAGAAGCACATTGTTTTCCACGTTTATACATGTTTGGCACACAAGAAATCTTAAATGCTCTAGCTTAGCTATCGAGATTTCATAAGATCACAATTTCCTCATCATTTATCATGCAAGATATGTCGTAATGTCATTAGGTCGTTAGTAAAATAAATACGCAAGTTATAGAAATCTAAAAGTGTAGTTATATATATATATATATATATATATATATATATATATATATATATTTGTGTGTCATGTTTTACTTCAAGGTAACACCCTACCTATCACTAACACCATTTAACTCATGCATTATATCACTTTAGGGAGGAGTGCAAGTAGTAAACTGAACCAGAAACAAAAAAAATAACAATCTGCTGGGCGCTGGGTTTGAACCCGCGACCTTACAGCATCCTCGCAAGCATCTCAACCACTGTGCCAAATTTCAGTTTTGTACTTTAGACTTGTTCTTAATTTATTTAACCTATATCCTGGTGTCATATCCTTATAAATGAAGCAGAACCAAAAAAAAAGAATTTAAGTCTGCAGTTCGTTGGGTTCGAACCTGGGACAACCCTGTCACAACACAGGGCCTTAACCACTAGGCCAGTTTTTGGTTTGCTGTTAAAATCTGATTGTATGTTATTTAACCAGTAGTGTTCAGTACTATTTTCATGGTAACAAAATAAGTTTAAAAAAAACGGGGGACACCAGGGGTAGAACCCGCGACCTCCCAGTCGCCAACCCAGAGACTTAACCACTAGACCAGTTTCCGATTTAATGTTTTCATCCAGTCCCTTACAATTTAAACACTCGAAAACAGAGATCATCTTCCCCACATTAAACCTAACTGGTCGGCCCCACAAACAAAACTCATATATATATAGGCATCGAGGAGTTGCAGGTTTTCGAAAATTCTACACCTACGCATACAACAGATTCACTTTGCAGAAAACACTCGATCAACTCACTGATTTTTCACCAAAGAACGTACATGATTTTTAGGTTACGGTTGAGTCTCTTATCGATCACTACACGACGTATATTACAGTCCAGAACACGAACCACATACAACCAACATAACTAATAGACTTTCTCTACAGAACACATGAATCGACTCGGATCGAAAGAGAAGAAAAATAAATAAATGAAGTGCGAGTTCGATATCGAGAAGATTTACCTACGGTTGATGTTGAATACACTCGAGATCGTTAACTCGTGTCACGGTGGCGGAGCGACTTCCTGATCTGCCAACTATGGCAGGACTGTGACTGCTGTAGCCTTGATGCTCGGTGAAACGAGGGAGAAGCGGGAGGGAGAAGGCTGATCGTGAAAGTGGGAGAAGGAAAAAGGGAGAGTTGTGGTTGAGATGTGGGGGTTTGGCGATTTAATTAAAAGAAGCAGGGGAGTGGATATCGGCTGGTAACTGTGTTTTGATTAGGAGATATCACAAATTTCAAATTTAATTATTATTATTATTATTTTTTTTAAAACAAGTTTATCTCAATCTAAAGATTTAGATTGAGGTGTTACCTATCCCCCCTCAAGTATACTAAGTTTTCAATTAAGGTCCCTTCATTCTTCTAACCCATATTTAATATGCAATCACGGTTTAATCTAGGCTCGACGTATACCTAAGGGCTCGGTTCATGTAATTCTAGTCACACATAGTTCCACATGAAATCCTAATCATCTAACACCAAATAGCACACATGTACACATAAAATCATGGAGTTGTAGTTATGCACATTGTGTTTTTATTTAATAGCGTTTTAGTAATTTAGTCACCAACGACTAGGACCGACTCAACTCGTGTGTGATTGTTCGTGGACACAATGACCCATCTAAAATTCTTACTAGATGTATTAATGCATGTATGTTCGAATAAATAGTTGTTCGCGTTCGTCCAGAAAAATCACCTGAATTTGCCGGGTGTCACATCATCCCCTTGTTGAAGGAATTTTCGTCCCGAAAATTAAGATAGTTGCTTGTTCGCTAGACACAAAGAAAAAATAAAATTTTCAGTTGTCACATCATCCCCTTGTTGAAGAAAATTTCGACCCGAAATTTAGTTCGTACCTCTGCTCGTCGTTGCTTGTTTGTCGAAGAGTTGTGGGTATTTCTTTCGCATTTGATCTTCGCGTTCCCACGTGAACTCTGGTCCACGTTTCGAGTTCCAACGAACTCGAACTATCGGGATCTTACTTCGTTTGAGCGTCTTGACCTCACGATCCATGATTTCGACCGGTTCCTCGATGAAACGCAACTGTTCATCGACTTGGATCTCGTCTAGTGGTACTACTAGACTTTCATCTGATAGACTGATGTGTTGCAAACACATCTCATTTCCGGGGTCTTTTAATTAGTTATTTGAGTCAATTTGAGTTGGTTTTCCACGTGTTTTAGTTGTTTTTAGTTAATTTAGAGTCTTTAAGGTCTTGATGATGTTTTTATGAGTTTTGTAGGTCTTTAATAAAGTCCCGAGGCCATGAGAGAAGTTAAGAAAAATGAAGAAGTGCTGAACAAGAGGGTCCAGGCGTATCGCCTGGAACCTAATGAATGGGAGGCGATACGCGCGAAGCTGGTAGTCAACAAAAGTCAAAGTCGGTTAGCCCCGACTAAATTGTCGTGTAATAGGATGTAGGCGTATCGCCTAAGAAGGACATACCTCCAAGCGATACGCTTGGAGGTCCAAAACCGGCAAAAAGAGGTTTCGCATTATAAAATCGATTTTAAGGGTTTCATTCGGAT
>JBCNJP010011756.1:0-14981 GCA_039602395.1 Deinandra increscens subsp. villosa
GTTTTACGGGTAACCGGGTCCGGGTTCTCAAACCGACCGAAGGTATAACCGTGTTCGTTACTTGGTTAACATTTTAGTAATATTGGATACGCGTCGTGTGAGGAACGATTGTAAAGCCGAAAGTATTATTGTTATTAATATAAAAATAAATTGGAAAATGATATATAAGTTTTGTTATCATTTTATGTTAGTAAAAATCATAGAAATGATGTTAATAAGGTTATCATTCTAAGTAATAAAATTTAGGATTTCTTTGATAATAAGGATTACGAGGTTTTTGTAAATAAAAATCTATGATTTTATGATAAGGAAATCTATCAATTCATGTGGAATGTAAACGAGTAAACTTATATATATAAGTTATCATTTTATGTAACAAAATTATAGTTTTGTGATAACAAATATTATAAGATTATGTAGATGAAAAGTATCATTTTATGTTAATAAAATGTATGATTTCATGTAATAAAATGTATCATTTTATGTTAATGAAACCTATCATTTCATGTGAAATATAAATTGAGTAAACCTATATATAAAAGCTATCATTTTATGTAAAACTCTATAAGGTTTTATAGAAGATAAAACCAAACGGAAATGGGAGATTTTATAAATATATAATATCCGAGTTTCGAAGAACATACGAGTTATGATTTTCCGTTAAAAGAAGTTATGATGTTGTATGCACAAAACTATGATTTCATAACGACAAAAGCTATGATTTTATGTAATCAATGTTATGATTTTATATAAACAAGATTATGATTTTATGTGAATAAAAGCTATGGTTTTACCTTTATAAAAGTCATAACATCATGAGAAACGTAATCGAATAAGTATCTATGTTTAGATACTTAAGTTATGACTTCGGGGAATATTCTAAGGATAATAAAATGTAACTCGTTCGAGATCCGAGAGTTTCGTTAGAATAAATAATCTGTCAATCAAGTCACACGGTCGTATTGCCACTGAGGGCAATACCACCGTGTCAGACAGAAACTGTCTATTTAGAAATAGACAGATAAATGCGATTGCATCCGGGTTAAGCCGTATGACTGTATTGGGACATCCGGTCGTATCGGAACTTCAACCTACGGACGCATCGTATATTTTGGGCGCGGAGCACAACCGAGCCTAACCAGTATTATTGCTGTGTTAAATTAAAGGTACCTATGTTTGTTTAGGTCATCAGATTCTCCGAGCTTGATGCATTGTCGAGTTGCCTAACCTTCAATTTGTATGCTGGACCAACTGTGAGTTGTAGTTTCCCCTTTTTAACTTATCATGTTTTTGGGGTGCATATGAACTGTGTCTAAACATTGTTTTTGTGTTCAATACTGTGCTGTGTTATATATCGTGACTTGAGGTGCCGGCGGAATCCCACCGCGTTTATGTTTCGGTACCTGCGGTGTTACCGCGTTTGGGAAGCGTAGGGTCAATTTAGGCCGTTCTTGTTTTGTTCCTGGAATTGAGGAGCAAGGCCACGAGGCATATGCGTATCCTCACAGCTGTGTAGGTAGATCAAGGTGTCGCATACCCGTTGTTTTGGGCCCCTTTTGGTTACTTGTGTTGGTTGAACGGGTGATGTCGTATATGTTTGAAACATGAGGAGGGGCTCGGGAAAGTCGCTCCGAGTTTCCTCCGATTGCTGGTTTGACCCTAATGGTATTTATCACAGGCACTATGTATTGGAAATGTTTTTAGACTATTTTGGAGTCAACTGCTACGACTCACCAACAACGTTTGTTGTTGACGTGTTTTTGGTTCATATGCAGGTAAGTAACTACTGGGTTGATCTGAAGGATAGGCGGGGATGGGCTAGACTTGATGTGTGCAAGACCTAGCAGTTGGGGTAGCCTAAGTTCGCGGTCTACGGTGTTGTACCAGTCTTAGAGAACCTGGGCCCAATGAAACGCAGAGAATACAATAGTGCACCAATGAGATAGAATATAAGTAACCCCCTCATAGGTGGTTGACGCTTGGGTATGTCCCGTCGTTTCATTGTTTGGACTGGTCAGCCCGTTCTAAGATAAGGTATCTGTTTGCTTCCGCGTGTTCTGATACGGGCAGCCGGTCCCACACCCTCCCCGCGGTGGCGGCCGCGGAGTGGGGTGTGACAGGTTGGTATCAGAGCCCAAGGTTTCAGCAGATTAGGTGTTCAGATAGAAACCCCTAAGCTTGAACCTATAACGGCTCTAAGGCTAGTAAGTAGACGTTGCGAGACTTAGGCAAATATCTGTGTGCTAGGCAGCGATCAAAGATTAGTGTAAGGTCGGTGCGGGTTGCAGCCTCGCAAACTGTCATCCGTACCCACAGGTGCACTAGATTTGATGAACCCTACCAGACATATAGATGCTGATAGTCTGTAGAGGTCCTTGTTTGTGCTTCATTAGTATATGACACATTGGCACTGGTGAGAGTTGTGTGGTATAATTGTGGTTTAGTACCTTTGGTAATGCTCGAGGCATTTTTAGGTCATGTGGGCGGCTACTACGAATTCGCACAAGGTCGGCAGGGGTTAGACTTGATCAACCTAACTACTGAGCCCACAGGTGTGCGAAGGCGTTAGTGAACCCCACTAAATCGATTAATGCTAAGAGTATTGTCATTTAGGGTAATGTTTCCCCTAGGACTTAAGGATTCTTTTGGTGTACTCGAATGGTCAAGTCGCCTGGACAGTCTTGTAGTATGGGATGCATGACCAGCTGCAAAGACTATGACCAGGGTTAGGAAAACACCGGATAGTTAATAGTTATAACCCAAATGAGTAAATTTTTGAACTCATATTTCAGGGATTTAATTATTTCATGATTAATGATATTTTGCTTTACGTGTGCCTATGTGTTATAACTGTAATATATGACTGCTGGCATGCTGCTGTGTATAAATTCACATTTGGTGCTGGCGATAGTACATAGGAAGGGCCTTATTACGTTTCTTGTGCACTGTAGTTTGACCCAGTAGGGCTTGCTTTGATTGACTGCTTTGTTGTGAATTTATTATGTGCCTTGTGGTGATGTAAATCACCTCTAGAAGTATCATTGTTTGTCATTGGCTGAGACGGATGTCGGAAGGACACCCGCAATTGGAATAGGGTGTTATGCCGGATTAAAAAGGATTTTGGCAAAGTGATGGGTCACAAGTATATGCGATGTTGGATTATGTTGGTGCTACGTTCCGGATTCATGAGTTTGAATCTTTCCTCGCATGTTCCAATTTGAAGAAAGGCTTAACATACCCTCCTTAGATAAATTCCAGCAGCTGGGCGGTATAGTCTAACTAAACTCTTAGCGGGTTGGCTATGAGTAGTTAGACAAAATGGATTGCAAATGAAGATCAAGACTGATATATTGAAGATTTCGAGGATATAACAAAGCTCAACGGAGGACGCTTACCAACAACGACATGATGACGATACCTGTTTCTACTCAACGTAGCGTGGCGAAGGAGTCAACAAATCATACCAAACGGCAACAAGGCGTAGAGCAGCAACAGACGACGGCATATTCTTCTTCTTTTCTTATTCTTCTTCTCTTCGATTCGGTTAATCTTATATATTCTAGTTCATCTCAAATCTTTCTTGTGTAACAATGTCACATTCAGATCATATCCGACTCGTGATCTGATCACTTTGTTCAATCGGCTCTGTATAGCTGGTTAAATTTTCGTCTGTCACATGACCATTTGTGGTTGGTCTTGCTAATATGATTCAGCAGAGGTGGCACCATCGGTGAAAGTGCTCTGCTTTCTATCCTAATGTACGGTATTCTGGTTCGTACCGTCTCCATACTTGTGTGAGCAATCGTTAAAGTGCAGAGGATTGGAAGCTAAGACAAGTAAGTCATTCGATCATCGTGGAAAATTTTCACACAAGTAATTGTCGCGTAATCTCAAGCGTTGAGATGTGACACTAACTTCGTGCTTTCTCTAATATTGTGCTCACATTCTAAATCGGGAGGAGAATCCTGGAGCTATTGGGTATTGATAACCATTTAGCTAGTTTCCTCGACGGAGACATGGATCATCCATGATTGGAATTATCCCTCTTAAATCTATTGCCTAACCCGATGTGGTTCAAGTAACTTGACAGCGACTGTCATGAAAGATTTAATTTTTTTTTTCTCGTGGGACATCTTGATGTTGATTGGTGCAGCGATTCAGATGATGAGTCATGGTGCGGGATAGTAAGGTCTAGTAGTATAATTGCTACAGAGCAGGACCTAAGGATGGCAAATGTTTGAGTTTTACCAAGAAGGGTAAAGAAAGGTTTTTGGTGTAACCGTATGTTGGGTTTGGCAACACATAGACTTATGCAAGGCCAGGCAGGAACTATGGACGTACATGAATGTACGAATGTAAATATGTGTTTGAAGTTTGTATTGTTTATACACTACTGAACGGTAGTGGATCAAAGGTTGAAACGCGTATATGTGGACATGCACGTGCCAGGTAATGGTGCATTTAGCATTGTGTCCGAAGTGTGGTGGGATAGCTGCGGTAAGCCCTATATATAAGCACTTTGGCATAATGGTTTACGGCACCTGAACCGGGTAAGTGCGGGTAGTAGGCGTGGAGACCACACGTGTGTGGTGATTGATGTGCTGTCATTTGTGCTAAGTTGAAAATGTATTAAGTTGATTAAACTACCAAGTAAAGGCAAGATAGTCGCCTAAAGTATGGCAAGAATGCATCACCAAGTAGGATGAATCGAATATGACCGCGACGGTTACGAGTGTGTTCTGAAAACATATTGATGTGTTTGTTTGATGAGAAAGAAGATTTAATGCGGTAATCCAGCTAAGCGCATGGTTGAATACGTGAAAGGTTCGGATATCCTAGAGTGGAATTAAACCCTGCATCAAAAATGAAAACTTGTTGGCTTAGACTCTATACATATGGAAATGTTGAGGTTTTATGGTGGTTATAAATTTTAGTGTGGAATTTGGTGAGTAAGTGTTAAGATTGATTGTGACTTGTGGAAACTGATTGGGAGTAACGCGATACTTCATGAGGACATTTACCTTGGAATTTTGACACACCTTAAAAGAAGATTATAGGTGACACTTTGAAAGCGTAAGGTGACGAATTGTTGGTTTTGGA
This sequence comes from Deinandra increscens subsp. villosa, assembly GCA_039602395.1. Classification (NCBI taxonomy): domain Eukaryota; kingdom Viridiplantae; phylum Streptophyta; class Magnoliopsida; order Asterales; family Asteraceae; genus Deinandra; species Deinandra increscens. The sequence continues at coordinate 5,101 of JBCNJP010011756.1, forward strand.
AATAGGGTTGCGAGGAGTACCATTGAATACGTACTTTGATCAGTGAAAGGCAACTAATGCTTGAGGATTCTAGTTGATCCAATTTAGGGATGACAAGGACTTTTGAGCAAAGTGCTTCGAGTATCCATCAGGATTTATGGTTTGGTGGATCGAATTGAACTCCCAAGTTCATAAGGCTGACAGGCTGTCAGCATAAGGCAAAACAGAAATAGCTATGAGTAGCTTTGAAAATTTTGAGTTTGGTTTGTTAAATTGGAACGTTTTGGGAACTAAGTTGAGGCCTTTTGTGTCTAAAAAAAATTGTGTACTGTGATGCTAAACTTGTTAAAATTGGTGGTCTTCAAGTAACGAAAAATATGGGAATCGGCACACGACATAAAATATTGTAGACCTTCGCATTACGCGAAGGAGGGGAGAGACGTAAAGTTGTCCTTGTTATATGCACTCGTATTTGCTCGACCGATAAGACAAAGACACATTTTAATCTTGTGAGTAGAAGTTGTATGTTGTATAGCGATGTTGTGATCCGCTAGTAACACGTTGATCTCTCCGGACTCATATGGTCGTGATCGGTTGTTTAGAGCAAGGTGCGTTGTTTTTCGTTGTGTAAGGATCTAATATCCTTGGCTAGTGTAGCCGGTTGGCTTGTAACATAAAGTTGAAATTGTGGAAGGCGTCTTTAGATCGCCATTACTAGCAAAGACCGGTGACGAGTACTTCGAGCATCCTTGGGAATTAATGATAGATCATATTGAATTAATGAGTCCATCATATTGACATACGGTCAATAGGACTGTTGGATTTCTGTGGGATCTAGGGTGCGGCCACTGCTTTAAAAATGACGTCGCCTAGTTTCGGGGGTCCGCTTTGTCTTGTTGGGACAGAAAGTTGTGTGCTTCGTATGTCCGTTTTGTCTTGTTGGGACAGATCCGAAGCTGTATGCTTCGTGTGTCCGTTTTGTCTTGTTGGGACATACCCGAAGCTGTATGCTTCGTGTGTCCGCTTTGTTTGGGATAGATCCGAAGCCGTGTGCTTCGTGATTCCGTTTTGTTGGAACGCCTCTGAAGCTGCGTGCTTCTTGGGTTCGTGTTATTGGGACGGCCCGAAACGAACGCACGTCGCCCTGGCAGGATGTTGAGTTGTTGTGACGAGGATGTTACGAAGTTGACTTGATGGTTCGTATGACATGGAACCAGCTGCGATGTCTTGATATGTTGACATTATGTGTGACTGTTGTGTATTTGTGCTACACAACTTATTTGTTAGACCTAAGCTAGGTCCCTTAAGTGATAGTTGTGACCTTTGCGTTAGGACGCATATAGGGATTGTGTATGATAGAACCGTGAGTTGTGACAGATTCGTCACGTTGGATGTAAGTCCCTCGCGGAGGGCATTCGGTTTAGTTGTGTTCGGTTCTAGCAGAAAACCCCCAACCTTCCCTTCGGAGAATCTGATAGTGGGATTGGACTTGTCCAATCTGTGACTTATCGCAGCAATAGGAACATGACTTCCTATTTTTCACAAAGTTGGGTGATGAGAAAAGTTTGCTGATCAAATGAGATAATTCATTTGGTTGGATGCCATGATAGGCATCAGGGTTACGTGGTAGCCCCAAAGAAGATAGATGTCCCTCGGAGAACATCCCGCGTGATGTGATCCGCATTTGTATGGTTACTCCCCGTCCTGTTAGTTGTGGCGAATTTCGGGACGAAATTCCTTTAAGGAGGGGAGGATGTAACACCTGGTTAATTCCGGTAAATCGGAGGGAAATTTTTCCGATCAATGAACTGGACTGTTAGGCCCGTTAGGCCCATTTAGAGATTTGCGGCCCAGCAAAAGGCCCAATTCAAATAACTAATGTCCGGATAAGTCGTAAGAAGTATTCTGGGTGATTGTTATGCAATTGGAAATGTTGTGAGCGATAAAAGCTGAATTCGATGTAATCCGGCTAAGTTCATTGTTTAATCGATAAGCGTGCCGAATAACCGGACATTCAAGTGAATGTGTTTGTTCGAGTGACTATGAGAATGGATATATTAACACGGACGTTAATATTTGTTAGAAAGTCTATTCAGATGTTTACATGTGGTCTATGCGAACGGAAACGATAAACGACACTTAACGCGCGTAAGTCACCGGCAGTGACGGAGCGGTCACTGAGGCCGTATTAGAGTGTATGGAAGTGCCCGACACTTGAAAATTGATGTTTTGATCGTTAGAAAGGATAACCGTAGGAAACGGTGCGAGAAATAGTGAAATTGGTAAATCGTTCGGTTACCCAAGAATAACCGAAAACGATCGTTTAATTGTTTAAGATGAATTTAACTACCCTGTGAGGTTATAGATATTTTTCTAGGTGTTTATTGAGAATTACAGTCGCGATGATATATTAGGTTCGAGAAACGGAGGTAATCTGTACACGCGCCGTGAACGCGCTTTATACCGCGTGTTTAACCGAATATTCACCAGATTATACTTAATCTGACGTTTTAAGAATTCCGAGAATATTTATGAGGGTTTTATAGTATTACAGTCATGTCGGAATTATCGCGGATGAATTACGAGGCGTTTACAGTTTAACGTTTCGAATATCACGGTATAATACCTGCGTATCTGACTTTTACCCACCTAAAAACCCTACATATATAAAGGATCCTTAGCCCCTTTTTCTTTTCATTTAAGTGCAGCCCCCAAACACACACTTGTGTGTGTGCGAGAGAGAAAGAAGAGAGCAAAGCTCTCCTCCCGTTTTTCCGGCGTCGGACTCCGGCCGACCATGGCGGCGCACCGGCGGACCACGGCGACGGCGGTGGTTTCAACCCTTTCTTCTCCTTTTCTTTCCTGCTGCAAAACCCCTGATTCCCGAGTTGTTCCCAGGTCCCGTTTGACGGCAAAAATGGCGGTAGCCGCAACCCTCTCTAGGGTTCCGCCGTGATAGCGGCGGCGGCGCCTCCCCCTTTGTTCCCGAGCTGTTTTCCGGCCCCAAACGGTGGCATCAGCAGCGGCGCCGCGTTTTCTGTTTAGGGTTCCGCCGCTGGCGGCGACGTCGCCCCTTTTCTGCTCTTTTTGATGACTCCGGCGACGGTAAGGGCTTGGAGGTAGCTCAAATGTTGTAATTTCTTTTGTTCTAGCTGGTTTTCCTCTTCTTATGTTTTGATTCATACATGCATGTGTAGATCTGTGAGTTTGGTTGATGTTTGATGATGATGAGATGATGGTAGTGGTGGTTAGCGGTGGTGTAGAGACTGCCGGCGGCGGCCATGGCCTCTGGCCGCCGTGGCAGAGGCAATGGGTGGTGGTTGTGGCTAAGTTTGAGCCCAGAAATGTTTTTGGGAGAGTTGGATGCAATTTGGTGCTAAACTGAGTCAACTCGGTGGTGAGTCAATTGAGTTGACTCAGTAAACAGTTCTGATCAACAGGTTTGACTGGTCAAACGAGGTCAACACAGAAAACCGACCCCGAATTCTTGTTCGTGGCGAAAAACTAATTGAGATGGACTACTCATGAGTTTGATTCGGATGTGTTACGAGTTTTACGGTTAACCGGGTCCGGGTTCTCAAACCGACCGAAGGTATAACCGTGTTCGTTACTTGGTTAACATTTTAGTAATATTGGATACGCGTCGTGTGAGGAACGATTGTAATGCCGAAAGTATTATTGTTATTAATATAAAAATAAATTGGAAAATGATATATAAGTTTTGTTATCATTTTATGTTAGTAAAAATCATAGAAACGATGTTAATAAGGTTATCATTCTAAGTAATATAATTTAGGATTTCTTTCATAATAAGGATAACGAGTTCTTATAAATAAAATCTATGATTTTATGTGGATTATAAATGGGTTAACATATATATATATATAAGTTATCATTTTATGTAACAAAATTATAGTTTTGTGATAACAAATATTATAAGATTATGTAGATGAAAAGTATCATTTTATGTTAATAAAATGTATGATTTCATGTAATAAAATGTATCATTTTATGTTAATGAAACCTATCATTTCATGTGAAATATAAATTGAGTAAACCTATATATAAAAGCTATCAATTTATGTAAAACTCTATAAGGTTTTATAGAAGATAAAACCAAATGGAAACGAGAGATTTTATAAATATATGACATCCGGTTTCGGAGAATATATAAGTTATGATTTTCCGTTAAAAGGAAGTCATGATTTTATATAAACAAAACTATGATTTTATGCTACAAAAGTTATCATTTTATGTAAGCAATTTTATGATTTTATGTAATCAAGTTTATGATTTTATGTGGACAAAAGCTACGCTTTCACCTTTATAAGAGTCATAACATCATGAGAAACGTAATCGAATAAGTATCTATGTTTAGATATTTAAGTTATGACTTCGGGAAATATTCTAAGGATAATAAAATATAACTCGTTCGCGTTCCGAGAGTTTCGTTAGATAATAATCTGTCAATCAAGTCACACGGTTGTATTGCCATTAAGGGCAATACCACCGTGTCAGACAGAAACTGCCTATTTAGAAATAGACAGATAAATACGATTGCATCCGGGTTAAGCCGTATGACTGTATTGGGACATCCGGTCATATCGGAACTTCAACCTACGGACGCATCGTATATTTTGGGCGCGGAGCACAACCGAGCCTAACCAGTATTATTGCTGTGTGAAATTAAAGGTACCTATGTTTGTTTAGGTCATCAGATTCTCCGAGCTTGATGCATTGTCGAGTTGCCTAACCTTCAATTTGTATGCTGGACCAACTGTGAGTTGTAGTTTCCCCTTTTTAACTTATCATGTTTTTGGGGTGCATATGAACTGTGTCTAAACATTGTTTTTGTGTTCAATACTGTGCTGTGTTATATATCGTGACTTGAGGTGCCGACGGAATCCCACCGCGTTTATGTTTCGGTTCCTGCGGTGTTACCGCGTTTGGGAAGCGTAGGGTCAATTTAGGCCGTTCTTGTTTTGTTCCTGGAATTGAGGAGCAAGGCCACGAGGCATATGCGTATCCTCACAGCTGTGTAGGTAGATCAAGGTGTCGCATACCCGTTGTTTTGGGCCCCTTTTGGTTACTTGTGTTGGTTGAACGGGTGATGTCGTATATGTTTGAAACATGAGGAAGGGCTCGGGAAAGTCGCTCCGAGTTTCCTCCGATTGCTGGTTTGACCCTAATGGTATTTATCACAGGCACTATGTATTGGAAATGTTTTTAGACTGTTTTGGAGTCAACTGCTACGACTCACCAACAACATTTGTTGTTGACGTGTTTTTGGTTCATATGCAGGTAAGTAACTACTGGGTTGATCCGAAGGATAGGCGGGGATGGGCTAGACTTGATGTGTGCAAGACCTAGCAGTTGGGGTAGCCTAAGTTCGCGGTCTACGGTGTTGTACCAGTCTTAGAGAACCTGGGCCCAATGAAACGCAGAGAATACAATAGTGCACCAATGAGATAGAATATAAGTAACCCCCTCATAGGTGGTTGACGCTTGGGTATGTCCCGTCGTTTCATTGTTTGGACTGGTCAGCCCGTTCTAAGATAAGGTATCTGTTTGCTTCCGACCAGCAATCAAAATTTCTGACTAATGTGCCATCTTCGATCTCGTCCAACATGTTAATGACTCTTGTACGCTTAGTGGGTGGCCTCCTAGCTTCACCAATGGGCTCCCCTGTCACTGGGTCAGTCCCTGACTCTCTCCATCTGACCTCTTTCAACTCAAAATATGCAAAGTTGTTTTCTTGATGGCTCAGCAGGTTGTTTCTGATGAGGTCTCCGTCAGGGCTGTTCCACCTGTTTATGTAAGGAGCACGAAGCAGATTTCTGATCTCAGGCTCAGTCCATGAATGGAATTGTGCACGATTTCTATAATATTCAACAGGACTGTAGCCTTCACGGATCACAGCAAATAATTTCTTCTCAGCGTCGTAATGCCAGCACAAGATTGGTTCACTGCTCCCCTGTTTGTCAATAGAGCTCTTTCCAAGATCAAGGGCATATGTAGTGGGGGCTGGTCCTTGAAAGAATTCTCGGAACCAGTTATCATGACCCTCAGGAGCTTTGGAGATCACTCTTCCTCCTCTAGCATAGTCAGACATCTCAATGTTTTCATCACCATCGTCTTCATTCAACGCTTCAGCACCTTGCAGACCCTGTGATGAACTTTGACCAGACGTACCAGTAGTATTTGACTCTACTACATCCTTTAATTCATTGAACTTCTTCCTCAGATCCACCAGCATGCCGTACAGATATTTCATCCTGTCTTTGTCCGCCACCTCCTTCTCTCTCATATATTTGTTCTCAGCTTGAAGAGCCTTGATCTCATTTTCTCTAATTCTGTTTTGAGAGATCAGGAAATTGATCTGAGGATCAGCACTTATCCGCATATTTACTGGAAGCTCTGCTGCTTGAAATGGCCTGAAGCTAGGAGCAGCTGTTGGCTGAGTTACCGCAGGAGCTGCACTTACTCTCACTGGGCTTGGAGCAACAAAAGTATGATCAACCTCCAGAAATTGAGTTCCTTCCCGAACTGGGCTACGCACGATTAGAACTGGAGTTTCAGTTTGCACAGAAGTAGGTCGATCTTGTACATCTTCAGCAGCTGTTTCTTCTTGAGTACTGGGACCCTCAGAACTGGGCCCAGCTGGATGTACTAATAAGATGCTTGAGCTGGTCTTTGATAGCTTGAATCTGATGCTTCTTGGATCTGACCTCTTTCTTGGCGAAGGTTCGCGAGCAGGGACGGGTTCTTCTTCAACAACATCATCTACAGATAAATTCAGCTCTGGAGGTGTAGTGTCACTGCCAGATGAGCCAATCATATCATCCTTGACCTTTTATGGGTTAGAGGCTCCAAGTATCCATATATATCATCTTCTGTGATGTCCTGGCCAGCAAGAATGTCATCCATTACATTTTCTTCATCGGAGGGAATAACATCTTCCTCTTGTACATTAACAGCCGGAGTTGCTGTTAAGTCTTGGTCTTCTGCAACGGATGCATTGACATTGGGCACATCCGCTTCTGGCTCAGACTCATCCATCACTTGCTCTCTAGCAACCTCTGGGAACGCACCCCTTTTAGTCCACTCCAGTCTACCTTCAAAAGACTTTTTACCTGGTCTATCTTGGGTTTGCAGGCCAAAAACCCCAATATCCATCACCTTCACATCAAGTTTCTCTACCCTCTTCTCAATCATTGGATACTTCTTCTGTTGGAATTTACAGTGGGATCCGGGTTACCGATTTTAATTTTATTAAAACCGATTTATTAATTAAAATAATTCTAAATTAATTTGGCAGCGGAAACGATTAGAACGCGGATGCAACTGTGACAGGATCAATCACCGGAACACGACAAACACAGAAAAGTATATTTATTTAAAATAAATAAATAAATAACTATCTAACGAATTAGATATACCTTGGCGGGATCCGAGCAACCGCTCGAGACACCCGGATTCAACGGGCTCGCGCTAGGACGAACTGAGACGTCTGACTCGAACCTTCGAGACAAGTCATCGACGGCGGCATCGGCGGCGGCGGCGACTGGCGGCGGCGGCGGTAGTGGCGGCGGTGGTGGTAGGGATACCACCGGTGGTGGTGACAAAATCTTCTCCGTCGGGATGGCCACTGGAACGGATCCCACGACGATCGAATCGCCGGTGATCGGAGGTGACGTGGTGGCGGCGGCCGGCGGGTATAACGGCGCGGGCCACGACGACGGGACCGGACGCGGTGGTCTCGGCTGCGCCGGCAGCGCGAGAACCACCGATCGGTGGTCGCGCGGCGGCGCGTGAGCGGCAGCGGCGGCTCAGGCTGCGGCTTCGGCTTCGGCTCGGGCTGCGGCTTCGGCTCGCGCTGCGGCTTCGGCTCGGGCTGCAACGGCTTCGATCTCGAGTCGGGCGCAAATACTGGCAAGACGGGGATCCATCGGAGATTGCAAGGGATCACGGTGGAGGAGGCGGCGATCGGCGGTCGGCGGCGGCGGCGGAGCCGGCTTCGACGGTCACGGCGCAGAGAGAGAGTGAGGGGGAGATTAGGGTTTTTGACTTGTCTGTTTATCCACCTCCTCCCTCCTCCTATTAATATTAAATCGCGGACCGGGGCCTGCGAACTGGGCCCGGTCGCGATCCTCCTTTAGTCCACCAACCGATCAGTCTGTTAATCCGGTAACAACTGATCGGTTCGTCTTTTAATTACCGAGTAATTTTAAACCGATAGATTTTGTCGTTTTAATTAAATAAATAATTAATATTTATTTAACTCACCATTTAGTTCGTTTATTTCTAATTAACAATTAATTAGATTTAATAGTCCGTTGACCCGGGTGTAACTCTTACGTGTCAATATCGGTCGGGTTCGTTAATTCGTCGGGTCAGGACACCATATATCCAACAGTCTCCCACTTGGACTGAACGCGACAGTTTAACGAGCGCAGCCAGAGGCACTCTAGCTATGCATAGCTACACCAACTAATATTGACACTTTAAGTCGTTTGCCAAAGTATATCTGATTGACCATCAAGCAGACTCACGACTTGTGCATTCATTGTCATATGTTCCTTTCTGTATAAGACATTGATGAATTATGGGACATGGACTCCCATGTTTTATTCATCGATTTTCATTCTCGATATAATTCGAAGTGATCCAACAAACACACAGTAAGTTTGGGTGAGGCCTCACACTTATCACTTGGAACCAACGAGGGCGCCTTTATGTCTAACTGTTGTCGAAGCAAGAGTACATAATCCCTTGTTGAGGCATACAACTCCCACTAAACCTCAGAGCCATTCCCAAAAGTAGCCGTTAAGGCTGGCAGTTACGCGACAACGTTAGGCTACAATCAAAGAATGTTCTTTAGTAGAAAGGAGATCGAATATGCGTCTCAGGTCTAAGGATACATTAGAGCATGCATTTAATCAAGCAAGCAAGACTTCCATGTTTGCGTTGCATGATGCGAGTTACGTCCAACGTCATTCACCAATGAGGTCTGTGAGTTTGAACGTTAAACAACTTTAAAGTTCAACTAGTCACAACAGTCTTTCTTTAGTATAGCTCCCACTATCTAATCGACTACGGACATTTAGGACAAGAACTTATTGTCCAGGGATTAAACGTACAAATATTGAACACAGTTATGTAATTCATTATTGCATAAAACAGATGGAATAAGAATAATATAGATAACTGTTGGTGTTCATACATCCAAATACTGAATCAAAACATGTCTTTAGCTAATCTAAGCCCTATCGCTTCTCTGTGGCGTATATGAGTCTCCTGAGTCATAGGCTTAGTAAAGGGATCAGCTAAGTTTTGATCTGTGTGTACTTTGCTTATTTTGATTTCATTTCTGTCGACTACTTCTCTTATGTAGTGGAATTTCCTCAGGACGTGCTTGGCCATCTTATGGGACCGTTGCTCTTTGGCTTGAGCTATAGCTCCTGTGTTATCGCACAGCATCTCGATGGGCTGCCTAATACTTGGCACAGCATCGAGATCGGATATGAACTTCTTCATCCACACGGCTTCTTTAGCAGCTTCTGAGGCGGCTATGTATTCGGATTCAGTAGTAGAATCAGCTACTACTGGCTGTTTTGAGCTTCTCCAAGAAACAGCCCCTCCGTTAAGAGTGAATACGAATCCCGACTGTGAGCGAGAGTCATCTCGGTCAGTCTGAAAACTAGCGTCAGTGTAACATCTTACAGTGAGCTCCTCATCAACACCCCCGAATACGAGAAACATATCAGTGTGTTGGAACTTAAAATCTATGTGACTGACGCCATCAAATCTGTTTACCGAAGCATTCGACTGAAGAATCCATGTGAATCGATTTAGAGACTGAGTTGTGATGCTCGAGGCTTGCGAGATTGGACCGAAGACCC